>ML381233.1:75948-179023 GCA_005239525.1 Nicotiana knightiana
TGGTTGTTGTCGTTGGGGTTTGACATAATTCAGAGGATATCACTTGAAAAGTAAACAAAGATTATCAGTTTCCCGGTACCAAAACCAATTTGTTTAACCAAAGAATTAGACCCTTTAACTAAAGCTTATTTTTTAAGATGAATACGGGTTACTGATAATCAAGTTAATGGAGAAAAATGAATAATAGACAATATTGCAGAAATATAGAAAATCGAAGTTGATTGTATTCGAGAATCAGATGCCTTTACAAGCTGTATTCCCCTCCCTTATATAGGAGATTCTTATAACGTACGACTCTTGCTATGGTTACTCATTAGTGACTAATTATGACATTAATGAGGTGTTTACAAAGGATAACGGTAATTGGGGTTCGGTTACATAACGTTCAAGTAATCAATTGTGGGTCTTTGAATCTGCCCGTAGCTTTGTCTAGATTCATTCTGACCGTGCCTCTCTGCCGTTTTGATCAAGTTGAGTTTCCCGTGGCTGATAAGTTCGTGGGTTTACTGAACCGTGCCTCTTTGTACCATACCTCTTCAAAGAATCACATCCAGCTGTCGCGTTTTCTTATGTCCACGTGACTGGCTGAGTTGTCAAAAGTTGGCTTACGTGTGAAACTTTAGGAAGCTAAGAAAGATCTAATAAAGTGCTAGGTTTTCGTTTCCACCTTAGTAATCATTTTCTCTAGCCAAGCTGTGAAAGAACAACAATTGGAGGGTGGAGGAGGTGATAAAATAGGTGGAGTGTTGGCTTGAGTAATTTTGTTTTGACGATTGACAAAAGAACACATACATGAATCAGGTCCATGGACAGTGTACACAGGTGACGGACTAAAAAGATTGCATACTTGATAAGGAGCGGGATTTCTTACATGAAGAGAACTCTATCCAAGATAAGGAAAGAGTTAGAAGTTTGAAGTTTACTAGAACTCTTCCACGGAAGAGTAAAGCATTACAACTCTAGTTAATATTTATTTACTAACTCTATATATATCAGTTATGTTCTCTTTTACAAGCGATGTACACATATTGAAGTTAAGCACAAATTGAAAGCAAAATAGCAAGGCATTTTGTGAGTAATTTCACTGAGATTTAAGAATGCGATCCTTAAGCTACACGAACCAGAATAAAGAACCAACTCCATAAAGAATTTTATGTGTCTTTAATTATTTTTAGTTCAAAGTGTAGTAGGCGTTCAATTGTACCTTTCAATTTTTTTAAAACCAAATTGTACTAGGTACCTGAGCTGTATCTTTCAAGTTAGAGTTAACTTAAAGTAGTCAAAACAGTTTGTTGCGTGTTGCTATAAGGGTTAGAGTTAATCTTTAGGTTTGCAAGAGATTGTAAACTCGAGTTGTATTGTTCAAGTTAGAGTTAACTTGAAGCAGTCGCAACAGCTTGTGGCTGGTTGCAATAAGGGTTAGAGTTAATCTTTGGGTTCGCAAGAGTTTGTAAATTTTGTTGTTGGCTCAGAGTTGCAGTAAAATGTTTGGAGAAAATCCTACTGGTTAGTAGGTCGTGATTTTTTCACCTTTTGAGCAGGGTATTTTTCACGTAAAAATACTTGTATTATTTACTTTCTGCATTTATTATTTCACAACTGTAATGTAAGGAACACATAAAAGAATCAGATTCTTCTATAATTTGTGTACGTTAAAAATAGAATACCACATAAATCACCATTTTTGTGTGATATAGAAGTATAAAACATAATGGAAAAGAGCTATCAATCTTTAACTTCTGTTCTGTTACGATTATGACCGTATGGTGCTGCTCTCTTGTGACAATGGATGAAAGAGAAAGAAGAAAAGGAGAGAGGAAAGAGAAGAAAAGAAAACGGGAAAATGAAAAAAAATAAGGAAAATAAAAATAGAAAGGGTTAGTATTACACTAAATACAACTAATTAAGTGCAATTAAATGTAACAACCAATGAAAAAATAACATCAATAAAATTTAAGTAGCTTTTTACGTTTTTTCCAAGTGAAATTAGTTTCTTTTTGAAAGTTATAAATCTTGTTTTAGAAAGTTGATCGTGGGGATAGATGGTGAAGAAAACATTTCCACCCAATTGCATGTGTTAATCATGGATACCAACAAGCTCTTGTCACTTGTCAGCTGTAACTTCACGAGCTAGGAGGTCCTTTTTTTATTATAAGATATGGACCACCACCGGTAACCTTTGTTGGGTCTTTTCCTAATCTTAGACCTGCCGTGCGTACGACCACCTCATTGTAACCTCGGGAGGCGAGTCCGGAACTTAAATATAATCTTTTGGAGTCAAAAGATTAAAATAAGTAAAAAGAAATTAGTGACCAAATTATATATAACACCCTTTTAAAAGACGTTATATTTAAACGGACGTTAAGGTATAGCGCCTTAATAAATTACGCTATACATATTCAAATACTCGTCCCCTTCGTGAATATTTTGTGATTAAATGAATTTGTTATTTTTATCTAGTTTAGATTATTTATTTTTTTAATGACTAGTAATATAATGTCATTTTAGCGTAGTAAAATGTAGTGCCTTTTAACATATCATTGTAGTTTAAGTATCTCTTATACTCAAAAATACGTCAAGATAATTGATAGATCAAACACAAACTCTGTCCAATTAAATATTGTACAGTTATAAACTTCATATTATTTAATTTACAAACAAACATATAAAATTATAAAACTAACATGTAAAATAATAAAACTGACACATACAAGAATTCAAGATATCTTGATACTACTAGGCCTCAGATATCGAGCCTAGAACTCATATTTAATTTACAAACAAACATATAAAATTATAAAACTAACATGTAAAATAATAAAACTAACATTTACAAGAATTCAGGATATTTTGGTGCTACTGCGCCTCAAATATCGAGCTTGAACCCATATGTGAATACTTAATAATTAAATATTTTAAATTACAAAAATTAATTATTTAATTTACAAACAAACATATAAAATTATAAAACTAATATGTAATTAATATTGTTTAATTTACAGTAGACGACATGGAGGAGCTGCCTATGCATCCCGGACCTTCCAGCGATAAGCTACTGTCGTACAGGGCGATCATAAGTCTGCCCACATAAGGGAGGGAGAGTTACTGGCCAAGACTCTCCGCATCAGGAGAGTGGACGACATGTGGGACTTTCTGAAGGGCAAAGTTCTCCATCCATGTGTAGTCACACGCCTGCAGGATGCGGGTTTCTACAGGATTTGGGAGATCGGGTGGCTGAAGCTCGATTGGTCTTTGGTCATGGCCTTGATAGAGTGGTGGCAACCGGAGATGCACACATTCCACTTGCAAATTGGCGAGGCCATCATTACACTGCAGGACGTGGAGGTTTTATATGGGTTGCCCGTTGATGGACACCCTGTTGTTCTGCCGCAGGCCATGAGAGAGATAATAGGTGGGCAGTACTTGGACATACTGCAGCGGCTCATCGATTTTCGGCCACAGGATCAAAATGCATAGGCTGGGACCAGTCGTCTGCAGTTGACGACTATCCGAGACCATTTGGAGGTATTGCACCTTGACATCACATGCGATACATCGGATCTGCATATTCATCGGTACACCAGATTGCTGCTACTCCTTATGTTTGGAAGGGTCTTGTTCCTGAACACTTCGGGGAAACTAGTCAGCTTGAGATTTCTTCATCATCTTGAGAGGCTGGATGATTTACCCCAATACAGCCGGGGTGTTGCTGTTCTCGCCTACTTGTACAGACAGGTGTGCCGGGCGAGCATGGGCACCCAATGTGACGTTGTTGGACTTTTTTCGCTGCTACAAGTGACAACATATTCGAATACTCTATTTATTATAACATACCTAGTAAAAATAAATTTTAAATTTTACGTCAACTTTGTATGTTAGGTTTGCGCCTGGGAGCGGTTCCTACAGTTGCAGCCATCTCTACCACCATTACCTCTGGATGTACCACCTCTGTTTCTCCCTCTAGCTAGGAGGTGGGTTCTCCGGCGGGGATATGGACGAGAGTACGAGGCTCGACATAATCTCTCCTTGTGCAGGGATTTGTTGGATTTACTGGGGGGGCGCACAGGTCAATGTATACCTAAGTTTTATTGGCATAGCTTCACATGTGTTGCGTATACTCACGTTTTCTGTTGTTACTAAATAGTTCATTTGGATGTCATACAGCGACACGCTGATAGCTGGCTTTCCCGATTATTGCTCGATCGGCCGACTTATTTGGAGCTCTTCCATCCCGTTGATGTGCCTTGATATTATGGAGCATCATGCCACCAAGCGGGTACTTCGCCTGTTTGGCCGTCCGCAGCTTGTACCGACACTGTGCACCTGGCAGACCACACATTTCCAGTAGGATGATCGTTCCAGGGTGGACGACGCATATGTGGCATGGCTAGAGGAGCAGATCGATATTTAGGACCGGCGACTTGACCTGATTCCCGCCTCTTTCACCGCGTCGGACGGATACTGAGCATGATTATATGGGTTGGTATCGCGGCGTCACCCGACTTTTCGTCGGGAATCCCATTCATCAAGCTGGCAGTCGGTACGTTCCATACGTCGGGCGGCACGAGGCACTGACATGTTATTTGGCATTCTTACTTATAATTGTAACCTAGCATTCCATAATTTATATTTTACACGTTGTGCAGGCTATTGGCCTACATTTATTCCACCAGTTAGGATTGCAGATGCAGCAGCATGCCGGCGAGGGAGTGTCCATTTTGCACGAGTATGGCCGGCAGGTTACAGAGTTGGCTGCCCGGACACTGCGGCAAGCCCGAGAGGATAAGCGTTTAGGACACGACCCTATTTATGTGGCGCCAGAGCAGTACCATCGAGGTAGGGGTGTCCCATGAGGTGGGGATGTCCCACGAGGCAGGGTTTTCCCACGAGGCCGTGGGGGCGGCAAGGAGGTGGTCCCGAACAAGGGGGCGTTGAGGAACCTGTTGAGGATGTTGGAGCTGATCTTCCAAGTGACCTCCATGAGCCAGACGAGCATTACAGCAGCACGCCGTCATACAGCCTTTAGCTGCAGCTCACTCCAGAGACTTCGCAGGTGACCCCGTCAGATCCATTGTTGATCACGGGCACGAGCATTACCAGAGAGGATTGGTATTAGTACTTTCCAGGCCCATCGACCGCTGCTGAGGATCGTCCGGCCCGAGATGTGGATTGTGGGCACCGACTAAGTTATGGCTCATCATCGAGGGGTGTTGGGATCTTTCATAGGCGCATGTATGTTTGTATTACTATTAAATTTAAATTTTTTTTATCTCATTGATTAGCTATAAATAACTTTATAATTTTCTTATTAAGGCTTCATCCTCGCCCGTCACGTAGGCCACTTTATGCGATACTGACCTTGCTGTGACGGATGATTATATTCAGGAGTTCGACGAGCAATGGTAAGACAATTTAAATTTTTGTGACTTAACACGTACATTTCTAATATATATTTTCATATACTAAGTTGACTTATTCTTTTTTAGGTTACTACTGGACCGATGGCCTCTTCTACCGATCCTGCCAGCACTATTGACGATCATGTTGCAGCGCATCCTGCGATAAAGCGACGACGTGATGAGGATGATCCTTATAGCGCATCCGGGCGTAATGGAATGCGCCTCAGTCCAACGGCTGCATTGAAGCACACAGGATGTGGGACACATTGATTTTTTTTGTATTTTATGTAAATATTATTTTATGTAAATAATAACAACAATTTTTATTATTTATATTATATGTGCATTATGTTTTTATTTCCCCGGTTCTTCGTTATTTTAATACTACAACACAAACACAAACATAGAAACTTAACATAATTTAAATTCAATACAACAAATAAAAATACATGACATGGAAAACATAAAGATAAAATACTACGCTCAACACATACATGTGTTTATTTAGTCACGATCGCCCATTATTCTCTACTTCAACCACTTAAATTTCTCCAACAGCCTATTTATTTCTTCTTCCACCTCTTTTAGTTTCTCCTTCAATGCCGCAATTTCTCATTTCATTTCAGACTCACGACGTTCGTATTGACGGTTCATATCATGATAATACTGCAAAGATTGTTTGTAGCATTCCTGCTTACAGTGTTCATCAAGCCATACCTCAAAATTGTAATAATTTTCATCATTGCCTCCAAACCTGTTTACACATATCTAGTATCTGCACCCAACATGACCAGCCTCCCAACAGTCCTTCACCATACAATGTTTGCCACAATAGCACATTGGTACATAGATGCGTCCAGACATTTGTTAATGCGAAAAAAAAAATCATGCTTTTATGGAAAGTTTTGCTATTTGTTTTGGTTAAGAGCAGATAATAACTAAAATGCGCTAGTTATTATAGGCAAGGCAACACACATAACGTAGTATTTAACTGCGCTATGCTTCACGTGTTAAAGATTCTTTTGGATCAGTTATAGCTTTTTGCAGGCAGGCAGTTTTTCAGGTCGACAAGACAACACACATAACGTAGTATTTAACCGCGCTATGCTTCGTGTGTTAAATATTCTTTCAGATACAATACGGCTTTTTGCAGGCGGAAAGCTTTTTAGGTCGACAAGACAACACACATAACGTAATATTTAACCGCGCTATGCTTCGCGTGTTAAAGATTCTATCGGATACAATACAACTTTTTGCTGGCGAAAAACTTTTCATGTCAACAAGACAACACACATAACGTAGTATTTAACCGTGCTATATATATATTCACATATTTATCAAACATCTTCCTCTTCCGACAGTGTAGATTTCTAATAATTTTAGATTGAAATTCGAAAGTCAACGTAATAAGTTTGGTTTTTTAATCCAATACTATTTTTGATAACATGAACGGGAAGGAGAAATTCATTAATTTACTCCACTAAAAATGTTAAATATCAATAAGATTTAACAGCAATGGAAACATAATTTTATTTGAAACATAAACAAGTACATACACTTATACAACCATATAAGGGAAATAAAACACTACGTGTATCCTTGATAGTTGGGCACATTAGATAAACTTCCACCAGGAGATGGATTACCATCGCCATCCACACTAGTTGAAGGACATTTTCGACGGTCGTGTCCTGTTTGCGAGCATACACCACATTTGCGCGCATAAACGGTATCACGAACATCCATTTGGTTTCATATACGCGTTCTTTTTTTCACCAGTCGCTGACGCAAAATCTACTTTTTACACACAATTTTAAATGGTTTCGGCGTCCAATAATGCTCAGCACCCACTGGCTGCAACTGCCCACTATAGGTGTTTAAGTATGCATCAACACTATATTGTTTATCAACGCAGGTTGTTGGCCTTAAACCTGTATGCTGAAAGCACCTGATGGCATGTGAGCGCGGCATGTGGTAGATGGACCATTTCCCATAAGATCATAACCTTCTAGATTCATTTATGGTGTGTACATTATTACCCCGATTTTGATGGATAGCGGTGCGAACTTCAAAAATATTTCGGTCGTGATCATAGTTTAAAAATGAATGCCAATGTGCTCGTTGCCTGTATTTCTCAAATCTTTTCATTGGTCGTTGCATAAATTCAACACCCCTTTCCATCAATGATGTTGCAGCTGCAGCCCTTTCAAAAGACCTCTCTGCCATCTACTTGAATGACATCTGCACCATGGCAGTGACAGGCAATCCTCGTGCCGACTTCAATAACCTGTTGAAAGACTCTGACACATTTGTATTCAGAATTCCCCATCTTCTGCCACCATCAGCATGCAAATTCCACTTTTCAAGCTTATGTCGAAGTAACCAACGATAGGCTGCCTTGTCTTCCTGCCTGATAGATTCCATGTGCCTTCAGAATTTATGCTTCTTGGTGATCTGTTGCCGCCATCCACATTAAATAATGAAGATCCTTGTTGGGATGTGCCTTTTGAAAATTGGCCTTCAGGTTCCTCATACAGTAATGGTGGTAGGCATACAGTTCTTACCATGCAAACAAATTCTCTACAGAACTTAAAATACCACCATGCTGGTCAGATATTAAACAAATACCTTAACGCTGTTTGACAACGTGCTCTTTCAAGTGGTTCAAAAATAGTGTCCATGTCTCTTGGCTTTCATTAGCACAAATAGAAAAAGCTAAAGGAAATATTTTTCCATTAGCATCTACTACAACGGCGATCAACAGCTTAATATCATACTTTCCATAGACATGAGTGTCGTCTATGGATATTACCGGTCGTCAATATAGAAAACCATCAATTGCTGGTTTAAATGCCTAGAACACGTATTTGAATATATATTCTAGTATTCCCGGACTCCGCTCATGCTTCCATTCAACAACGGTCTCAGGGTTAAAGTCTTGCAATGCGGCCATGTACCTGGGTAGAGCTGCAAATGACTTATCCCAGTTACCATAAACAATTTCAAATGCATGTTTGCGTCTGAGAAATGCCTTTCTTTTGGTAATGGTAAAACCATATTCCTGGTGGACGGATGTAATGAACTCTTTGATCTTGTACCTTATGGACGCTTCAATGTGTAGAATCAGGACAAGAGAAATCAAGTCAACATCCAAGTTGTAGTGATTCCCATTGAATGTGCCCATTTCACAAGTGTGGGTGGCAATGTATTTACCCACTTGCCACATACCTGTTTTCTTCTTGCTTGCACGCAGCATCCAATGACAACCCGTAAACCATCTACGGAAAACAACCTTATATACATCCAGACTTGACTCCCATACCGCCATCTCGTGACACTCTTTTACACTGTACATTTTTGCCGGCCTGCTTAGGCGCGCTTTATCAGGAAAAAGCATGCCCTTTGCCAGCACCGTTGGTCTAGACTCATCCCACATTGCTGTCTAAATTTTTTCAAAATCCCTTGTGAGGGCATCCACATCCGGCATACTTGGAAAATGATCAAGGTAGGGAATCTGCCTTTAATCTTGGGACTCATACACTCTTGGTCTAACGGGGGTGGTGCATGCTTCCTCGTCAAATCAGGTACATCATTCTCTTCCTCCTCATCACCACCCTCATCAGGGAAGGGTGTGTCATCTCCGGACTCATCGACATTGTTGTAATAATCATTGTTCTCTTCCTGACTCTATACATCTACCAGATCCCGATTAAATATATCGTCTTTGGGCAATTGAGTCAGGACAAGTGGTTCAACTTGCTCGTTTTTACTGCACAAACAACAAAATAATAAGCTACTCAAATTGACAAATACTTTACATATAGCTATATTACTTCACTTACAAGTCGTAATGTGTTGACATTCCATGATGGACATTATCCTGTTGGTGATGGCTCCCGGTTGGACCACCATAATCAAACACACCAGAACTAAGCATATTCCAACTGGGTGTGGGTCATAACTTGTAAAATTCAAATTTGGCCGGTAACCCCTATGGAATATATGGAATATATGAGTGTTAATACAAATTCAATACAACAAAAATAAACATCGTAACATAAAGTAAAATTCAAGTTTACCACTCGTCTTGTGGATTATGTAAAGTAGGCGAGAAATTATTTCCTCGCTCCTTATCGCCGTGGAGATAAGTTTAAATCAGGCCAAACCTTTTCAGCCGGAACCTGTTTGGCAAATAATTTAAATGGGTATAATAATAATTCAGGGCGTTATACCCATTTAAATTATTGTTATGTCAGTTAAGTGCAAAAGAGTTCTTGGTAGGACCACAAAATATGTATAACGCCTTTTATAAAGGCGGTATACCTGCATGTCTTGTCAAAGTCAGACATAGCACCTTTATGAAAGGCGTTATACATATAGCGCCTTTTTAAAGAGCGTCATACCTTAACGTCCAAAACAGACGTTAAGGTATATCTCCCTTTAAAAGGGCGTTATATATAGTTTGGTCACTAAATTCTTTTTCACTTATTTCGGTCTTCTGAGTCGAAAAGGACCACATTTAGGTTCCGGTTACTTTCCCAGCTTGTTCAATTTTTCCTTTTCCTATATTAAGCTGCCCTTCTACTCTCATCAGTCAGGACGTAAGGTCCACGTCGACATTGTTATCCATTTAAGATATTTGGGTCAAAAATAAAGACAAAAAATTAATATATTAAGTGGGCGTTTGGACATAAGAATTGTAAAATTTCAAAAAAAGATAGGAAAAAATTTTCAAGTGAAAATGGTATTTGAAATTTAGAGTTGTATTTGGACATGAATATAATTTTGGGATGTTTTTGAAGTTTTGTGAGTGATTTGAGTGAAAAGTTTGAAAAACATCTTTTTGGAGTTTTTCAAATTTTCAAAAATTTCCAAAATGCATCTTCAAGTGAAAATTGAAAATTTTATGAACAAACACTGATTTCGGAAAAAGTGATTTTTTTTGGAGAAAAGGGAAATTTTTTTTATGTCCAAACAGGCTCTAAGTGATGCTCATAACTTTTTCAAGTGCATGGTATCGACTTTTAAAAAGTTGAACGAATAAATAGTCACGGCTCGCATCAAGTGTTAAGGTATCGTGTGTTTTAACCCTGTTTACCCAAAAAATGGATAACAATTAAATTTGTAAGTGGTTTTAAGGATACATGGATCAATCCGATACAAAGAATAAATCGCTATAGATTAAACAAATGGGGCTAAAAGCCTTAATGAAGAAAAAGAATTGTACTAAGATTGCCTACTTAATCCGGTACTTTCTTCTTCCCCAAAAACAGGAAGGTTTTGCCTGGATTTCTTACTATCATCGGTACTGCTTTTGTTTTGAGAAGAATGAATCTCAAGTTTCATCCTCAGGTTCGGTAAGGGGCGTAGGAATTGATAGCACTCTTAGTTAGCTTGGGAGCGGAGGTACGAGACAATAAAGGGAGTTTCCAGATGGAATAGATAGGACCCCACAAGTTTTGAATTCGCCGTTGGGGAATTTACACGAAAGGGAACGAGGAATTCTCAATGAAAAAAGTGCTCTCTGAACCGAACGTGAAAGTAGTTTTCCATCAGACGAATTTTCCTATAACTCTACTCTCGACTTGGATTATATATCCAAAAAGGTTCGCTCTCGAAAGATATAGTAAATTCAAACCACGTGAGGAGGATAATTCCAGCCATGATGAAACATTTTTAAGATATTACAGTCTTCTTTCATCCCTCAATATTCTTACCTTAGTTCTTCAAGTTACAACCTTTCTTTTACGCCTTACTTAAGCTAGTGTGATTGTTTTTATTAGCATGTTCTCATCCCCTATCTCCTCATTATCCTTCATAGTTTAAAACTCTTTTAACCAGATAAAAGAAATGGTAAAGACTTCCAAAACCGTTCCCAAGAAGATGATCCTTCTTCGTCCTGGCCGGCCACTGAGGTCGAGGAGACTGCTCCTGATGTGGTTGTCCTCGAGGAGCCCGTTCCGGTTGTAGTCACTGATGAGCCGGCAGCCGATCTCCCCTTGAAAATGTTCATCCCCGGGGGGTGTTCAGTCAATAACGAATTCAAGGTTGAAAAGCCTCCTTCGGTTCAAGTCCGATGCGAAGCGGAGTCACGGTACATCTGCTCTATTACCAAGGCCATTTTTACTACAGTTCGAAAGGAATGTGGCTGGCGGATAAGTATGTAGTGATTCTCGGGCCCGATGATGATATACAACATATATGGAGGCTGCCGACCTGATACCTTCCGAGTGGAGGCCGCTCCCCGAGAAGTGGAACATATCACGTAAGTATAAATCCTTTTAAGCGTCGATTTCATGTTTTATCTTCCCCATTCTCATCAGTGTTTGTTGTGGTGCAACCCTCACTCGAGTTTCAAATGCCATTCCTCGGCTTAAGGAGTGGATCAGAAGCATTTGTTCACAGATGCCTTATGCCGAGCGCTCGTGGCATGAGCTCTCGAAGGGCGGCTGGGAGGCCCGTTCTCACGGTAAGATTCCTTTCTCTGAGTAAGTAGCACTAGACTTTATTTTTCAACACTATGCCCTTATTGCTTTTTTTTTTAAGGTTTTCCTAAGACCATCGAGCTTAGGCCCTTGGCAGGGGGGCGAGGACCTGCCCGCTGATCCTTCTGCTTCGGGGCAGCCCAAAACCATAGGAGGAGAGAAGAAAAGGAAGAGGGACTCTATTTCCCAGAGCTCGGAGAAGAAGAAACCGAGTAGAAGGTTGGATCGTAAGCTAAAGGAAATATCCAGCTCCCGAGCACCTGACTCGGATTCAGTCTTCAAGCTGAGGGACGAGCCCGAGGAGGACGACCTTTTTATGGCCTGCGAGTCGTCCATTACATAGGAACAAGTGGCAGTAGGGGGGAACGACGGGGTCTAATCCCCCTCAAGTTCAGGAGGCTCATACAGATATGAGGGTCGAGACCTCTCGAGTCGCCGGCTCCACCCCGCCCGGTGTTATAGAAATTTTAGGATCACCCTCGTTCACAGAGTCCATGTTCGATGAAGCCCGAGTGATGAAGTAGCGATCCAATGAAGGGGCTCATGGAGTGGACGATCCCCTCCGATGCTGCTTCGATGGTGTAGACTCAACCGCCCTGGAAGACTTCTCTGGGTTGGGTAACTTAGAGGTGCCGAGGAAAATTCCATCATCGAAAGTCGGTGAGCTGAACTCGAGCCCGAGATTTTGATCAACCGATTCCCCGCTCCAAGCATGGATCCTGACCGGAAGCGATCAGTATCTATCACCGTCCTGGAGGATGCCTGGTTCTTTCTTCCCCCGTTGAGATAGCTGACTACCTCCGATGCCTGGTAACCGAAGAAAATCAGGAAAAAATGAGCGAGGTGGATGCGCCATGCTTGTTCATCGAATCGCAACAGGCGCTTAATCGAGTAAAGGGTTATAACACTCTTTTATCTTCGAAATCAGCTTTTGATGAATCTAATGCCTTTTATTTTTTACATTCTACAGGAATCGGTGCTCAACCATGAAACCTTTCTCCTGTACCAGGATAATCTTAGCCAACTTGAGGCCGAAGTCAAAGAGCTTGCTGAGAAGAGGGACATGTATAAGCTTCTCAGTGAGCAACGTGTAGGAGAAGTCAAGAATCTCCAGGCTGAGTTGGACGCAACTCAGAAAGAAGTTAGTGACGAGGAGTTATGCATGGAGACTAATGGTCAAAACTCGCATGTTCAGCAGAAGCTTGATCAGATCGACCAGCTTCGAGACGAGATGGACGAGGTCAAGGCCATGGCCGAAGAGTGGAAGGGAAAAATGGACTAATTGGATTCGGTAAAGGAGACTTTCCGGGAGCAGCTAGCCTCAGAGGAGTAAATTCGAGCAGTGAGGGAGAAAGCTGAGATCCGGTCCCAAAAATTGAACACCTCTAATCTCAACTGGGCTCGGCCGCTGCCGAATGGGATACCCTCGCCAAGGATCTTAAAGCAACCAAGTTAGTGGAGAAAATAACTAGGATTGATGCTGAAGAGATGGTGGCCCAGTTAAAAGGTGACGCTGAGGCAGCCCAGTACCGCTTGAAAGTTATTGCAGATTACGTGAAGTGGCAGTCCTGGAAGGAGGCTCTAGAGGAAGTTTGCGCGTGGGGTTTCGACTTAACATTCGAGATCAAAAACGTTAAGAGGATCGAGGTTAAGGCAAAAAGGTTAGGCAAAAAAGGTTGCCCAGGACGACAGTCCCTGAATGGGGGTGGCTGTAGTCTTTAAAGTTCGAGCACTGCCTAATAGGTTTTTGTGCCGCCGGGCTTCGACGGCTCGAGTCGTCCGAGTTTGACTTGGAAAACAGACCCCGAGTGGGGTGATCTCTTGGATCCAGGTAGAGGTGGCCCTTGGGCTCGATGTCCTTACGGAACAAATGTAGTGGTTTTTAATAGTCGAAATATGTATCTGCAAGGTAGAAACTTTCTTTCATTTCTGTGCACAAAATAGAAGATGGAAAATGTGTACAAGCTTCGTGTTATGGCTTAAGTGATCTATGTAGGACGGTTCATTTGACCGTTTGTCCCTTACAATAAATCCTGTCCACCAAGCCCAGACTATTTGAGCACAAAGTTTCCTTCCTTGCTAAAATCATTATCAAAGGTGATGGCCTTAGTATTTGGGGCTGATCATAGAGAGGGCTAGATTACTATTGATGTGACCCTCGACTCTGATTCATAGCCAGTCTTCAATTCTAAGTTAGCACGATCTACTATTGCCTCGTTAAAAACCTCACCGGAAAACCCATTTGGGACAAAACCGATTCATGGGAAAAAGGGGCAATGCGTGCTTTCAGGCCTAATAACTGCATCATTATTTAGTCGTTGCCTGCAAATATTAGTTCAATTCATAATATAGGTAAATAAAAGAATGAATGGAGTCGTACCTTAGCAGTAATACCGTTTTAAGTGGGTCACATTCCAGTTGTTTGGTAGTCGCTCATCATTCCCTACTTCGAGTTTATATGATCCTTTTGCCGGTGATCTCAACAATTCGATATGGACCTTCCCAATTCGGTCCCATTTTGACTTTGTTTGGGTTACAGGTGTTCAGGATCACTTTTCTTAACACAAAGTCCCCAATATTGAAAAATCGGAGGTTGGCTCTCCGGTTGTAATACCTTTCAACCCGTTGTTTTTGGGCGGCCAGCTGGACAAGAGCAGCCTCGCGCCTCTCGTCTAGTGGTTCCAGGCTCGTGTTCGTGGCCTCGTCATTTGACTCTTCGTCCGCATATCGGAACCAGAGACTCGGCTCCCCTACTTCGACCAGTATTATCGTTTCGGCACCATAGACCAACGAGAACGGGGTGGCCCCGGTACTAGACTTTGAGGTCATTAGATATTCCCATAGGACATCGAGCAAAATTTCCTTCCATTTTCCTTTGGCATCGGTCACCCTCTTCTTAAGATTTTGGAGTATGGTTTTGTTCATAGGCTCTGACTTCCCATTCCCACTAGGGTGATAGGGTGTTGATAGGATCCTTTTGATCATATGGTCCTCAAAAAATTTACTCACCTTACTGCCGATGAACTGCTTCCCATTGTCACACACGATCTCAGCCGGTATTCCAAACCAGCATATTATGTGGTCCCAAATAAAGCCAATAACTTCTTTCTCTCTAACTTTGTCAAATGCCTGGGCTTCCACCCATTTAGAAAAATAGTCAGTCATAAATATGAATTGAGCCTTACCGGGTGCCCGTGGCAGGGGGCCAACGATGTCCATTCCCCATTTCATGAATGACCAGGGTGACAAGATCGAATGTAGCATCGCCCCGGGCTGATGAATCATCGATGCATGTCTCTGACATCCGTCGCCTTTTTGCACGAACTCCTTTGCGTCTTTTTCCATATCGATCCAGTAGTACATGGATCTGATTATTTTACGAACAAATGATTCGGCACCCGAATGATTCCCGCAGGCGCCTTCGTGAACCTCCTTCAAAATATACTTGGTATCTCTAGGTCCCAGACATATGGAGAATGGTCCATCGAACGTTCTCCTGAATAGGGAGTTATCTTCGGTCAAGCTAAACCTAGCCGCCTTCGTGCGTAGAGCTCTCGATTCTTTAGGATCCGAGGTTAGTTTTCCGATATTCAGGTAAGCTATATACTTGTTTCTCTAGTCCCATGTTATGCTTGTCGAGTTATCTCAATGTGTCCTTCTTCCACTATCGATTTCATGAGTTGTACGACCGTTCTGAGTTGAATTCATCGTCATCAACCGACGACCCTAAGTTGGCAAGAGCATCGGCTTCGCTGTTTTGATCTCGAGGTACATATTGCAAAGTCCATTCCTTGAACCGATGTAATGTCACCTGTAGTTTATCCAGGTACCTTTGCATTCTCTCCTCTTTGACTTCGAACATTCTATTGACTTGGTTCACCACAAGGAGGCAATCACACTTAGCTTCAATCACCTCGGCCCCCAGGCTTTTATCCAGTTCGAGGCCTTCAATCATGGCCTCATAATCGGCCTCGTTGTTAGTTAATTTTACAGTTCTAATAGATTGCCTAACTAAATTACACATCAGTGGCTTCAACATGATGCCAAGTCCAGACCCCTTTTTGTTTGAGACACAGTCCGTAAAGAGGACCCTGGCCAGGAGGAGATCCCCGAGTTCAACAACAAATCCTTCTCGACCTTGGGTATTAGGGCTGGTGTGAAGTCGGCACGAAGTCTACCAAAATTGAGATTTGATGGTGGTTCAGGGTCGATATTCGATATCGTACCCGCTGATTTCCATGGCCCATTTGGCCAATCGTGTCGAGAGTTCGGGCTTATGCATTATGTTCCTCAACGTGTAAGTAGTCACGACACATATGGGATGGCATTGAAAATACAATTTTAACTTCCTAGAGGCGCTTAAATAAGCGAGTGCCAATTCTTCCAGGTGCAGATACCTAGTTTCAGCCTCGCCTAAAGTCTTGCTAACATAGTAAATAGGAAATTGCGTACCTTCTTCTTCCCGGACTAGGACTCCACTTACCGCTATCTAAGATACCGCTAAGTTTAGGTACAACTGTTTATCTACCTTTGGCGTATGAGGCAAAGGCGGGCTCGAAAGGTACCGTTTAAGTTCTTCCAAAGCTTGTTGACACTCTGGTGCCCATGAGAAATTATTCTTCTGCTTCAATAATGAGAAGAACCAATGGCTCTTGTCGGAGGACCTTGAAATGAATCGGCCCAACGCGGCTATGCGCCCGATTAGCCTTTGAATAACTTTGACATTGTCCACCATGGTAATGTCTTCTATGGCCTTGATTTATCGAGATTGATCTCGATTCCACAATTAGACACCATGAATCCGAGAAATTTCTCGGACCGACTCCGAATGCGCATTTCTTCGGGTTCAGCTTCATATTCTATTTCTTTAATATGTTGAAGGTTTCCTGCAAATGTTTCAGATATTCCTCTGCTCGCAGGGACTTAACTAAAATATCATCAATATAAACCTCCCTTGATTTTCCTATTTGTTCTTCGAACATTCAATTTACTAGGCGTTCGTAAACTGCACCAACATTTTTAGTTCGAATGGCATTACGTTATTGCAGTAGGTGTCGTACTAGTGGTGAAGGACATTTTCTCCTGGTCGCCTCGGTCCATCTGAATTAGGTTGTTCCCGAAATAGGCATCGAGAAAGATGAGGATCTCATGGCCGGATGTAGCATCGATCATGCGATCGATGTTAGGCAGAGGGAAAGAGTCCTTGGGTAATGCCTTATTCAAGTTTTTGTATTCTACACACATTCTTAATTTATTCCTTTTTAGGGACTACCACTACATTTGCTAACCAATCCGGGTATTTAACCTCCCGGATGGACCCTATTTAAGGAGTTTAGATACCTCGTCTTTGATAAATGCATGCTTGACTTCGGACTGAGGCCTCCTTTTCTGTTTCACTGGATGGAACTTCAAATCCAGGCTAAGCTTTTGGGTAGTTATTTCCGGCGGGACCCTTGTCATGTGGAAGTGGGACCAATCAAAACAATCTATGTTAGCTATAAAGAACTTAATGAATTTTTACCTGATCTCATGATTTAACCTCGTGCCCAGGTATACCTTACGATCGGGCAGGTGCTCAATCAATATGACTTGCTCCAGTTCTTTGACCGTTGATTTGGTGGCATTGGAATCGTCAGGGACTATGAAGGATCTGGGAACTCCATAGTCATTTTCCTCATCCTTCTCATGCTTATCTGGTTCGGTCGGGGCCGGTGTGGGTGATTGCTATTTGGTCCCTCCCTTGGAGACAGAACTCGGATCCCTTGGTGTAGAAAGTGCAGATATCGGGACCACCTCGTCGACCGTAAATATCTCCTTTGCGCCCGGTTGTTTGCCGTAAATTTTTTTAATCCCTCCTGGTGTTGGGAACTTCAACACCTAGTGCAGTGTCGAGGGCACTACCCTCATGTTGTGAATCCACGGCCTCCCGAATAGAGCGTTGTATCTTATATATCCTTCGATCATGTAGAACTTTGCTTATTGAATGGTTCCAACGGTGTTCACCGGTAGTTTTATATCCCCTTTAGTGGTCTCACATGCCAAATTGAATCCGTTTAGAACTCAGACTGCAAGCACAATTTTGTCTTGCAGACCCAGCTGCTCTACGACTCTCGATCTGATGATACTGGCCAAGCTACCTGGATCAATTAACACACACTTAGCTCAAAATTTATTTATGAGTATAGATATTACCCATGCATCATTGTGTGGTTGCACGATGCCTTCAGCGTCTTTGTCGTTGAAAGATAAGGCTTATTCTGGCACGCAATCTCGAGTCTGTTTTTCTCTAGGGATGGACACTTTGGTACGCTTTAACATCGGCCTCTGGGGAACGTCGACCCCACCGATGATTATGTTAATGACCTGTTGAGGCTTCTCATGCTCGGTCTTCTTATTAGAGTCCCTATTCCTGAAATGGTTTTTGGCTCGATTGCTTAGGAACTCTCGGAGATGTCCATTGTTGAATAACCGGGCTACTTCCTCTCTCAATTATCAGAAATCTTCCGTTTTGAGGTTGTGAGTGTCGTTATATTTACACATTAGGTTGGGGTCCCTTTGGGCTGGATCGGACTATAGAGGTCGAGTCCATTTGGAGTCTTTGATGCGTCGGATTGCAGATACGATAGAAGCAGCATCGATGTTGAAGTTTTACTCCAATAACGTTGGCACTGCCTTAGGCCCGATAGACCTGTCGAAACCGCTTTTGATCATAAGTCCCCGGTTATTTTGACCTAGATTGCTTCTTCTTTCGCTTCTCACGAGGTTTTGTCCGACCCATTACCTCTTCGGTCTCCAATGTATGGTTGATACCGGTCCCTATTTGATTGTGGTTCATGATCAATGTCTCTTTTGGATCTGTCAATAGCTCTGACGGGATAAACGGACCTAGAAGGGGCCCCAAGATGATCATCTTCGACCCTAATTTTTTATTTATACCGATTATGTACGTCGAGCCAAGTTACAGCCAGATATTCTATCAGATCTTGCTTCAACTATTGTGAAGCCAACGAGCTTCGAGTATTGAGTCCTTGGGTGAAGGCCTAAACGACCCAATTATTCGCGACCATAGGCAAGTCCATTTGTTCCATTTGACACTAGGACACGAATTTCCTGAGCATCTCATTATCTCTCTGTTTCATTTTGAAAGGTCCGACTTCCTGGTCTCGACCTTGATGGTCCTGGCGTGTGCTTTCATGAAGGAGTCTGCAAGCATAGCAAACGAGTCAATAGAATTAGGGGGTAAGTTGTGGTACCATATTATCTCACGTTGACAAAGTTTCCCCAAACTTTTTCACCAGGACAGACTTGATCTCATCATCCTCCAGGTCGTTCCCTTTGATGGCGTATGTTAGGAGGTCACATGCTCATTTAGGTCGGTTGTTCCGTTGTTCTTAGGAATTTCGGGCATGCGGAACTTATTTGGGATTGGATTCGGAGTTGCGCTCGGAGGTAAAAGTTTGTGAACAAACTTCTTGGAATCCAGGCCCTTTAATATCGTTGGCGCTCCTGGGATTTGGTCGACCCTGGAATTGTAAGTTTCCAGCTTTTTGTCATTCGCTTCAATTTTCTTTTCTCCTGATTCTAACCGTTTTATCAGTTCCTCGAGCATTTTTGTGATTTCGGGGTTAGTCCCGGGTTCAGCTTCACTCAGCATTTCTGCGAGTGATTTATGGCTCAGGCTCAACTCTTCTAGGGGCGCGGCTTTGGTTGTGCCGTTGGGTTACCTTTGCTTGTTGGGCCTGCAGCATCTCGAAGATCGCTCGCAAGTTGATCCCTTCGCCTTTATCGTCGTGTGTATTTTGGGCTGCCGATCGGAATCCCCAGCGAACGTTGTTCTCAGGGTCGATAGGCTGATTCACATTGTTGGCAACATCTAAGTTTGTGTCGATCAGGTCCGCGACCGAAACTCCGATGGGATCGACAGGTGGCACCTCATTACTGGGTACCATATTGTTGTTCTCGCCATGGTGACCGGACTCAGCATCCACATTTAGAGGTGCAGATTGGGAGTTCATCATTTTGAACTTTGACCTGAAATTAAAGACACTTCAAAGAACAAGTGTAAAATAGGGTGCGTTATGAAAATTTGTATCAAATTGCCACTATTATCCTCAGCCCCACGGTGGGCGCCAAACTGTTTACCCTAGAAAACGGATAACAATTAAATTTGTAAGTGATTTTAAGGATACGCAGAATAATTCGATACAAATGGTAAATCGCGTTAGATTAAAAAATAAAGATATAGTAAATTCAAACCACATGAGGAGGATAATTCCAGCCTTGATGAAAATTTCGCCCTCGATCCGTATTCACAATGACTAGCACTGGTGAACGAGAATAAGAGATATGAATAAAAATTAAAATAATAGTATATTACTTTGGGATGCGCGTTACAATGTGTTCAATGAATAATCAGACTCCATTTATGTAGTGGTGGAATCCTATTCTAGGTACAATTCCATAAAAGGTACAAATTTCCCGTTTAACTAATTACTGAATTCCCGTCGGTACGTGCCAAGATATGCGTCGTGGTCCTCGATTGGTCACGAGTATTACGGCCTTCCGTTGATCGCGTTCGATCGCCCAATAATTCTCTCCAAAATCTTTTGGGATTTGGACCGATCCCAGGGTCATGGCCTCGATATACTTGAGGGCGGACGTCTTGCCCCCAGTAACTAACTCGATGAGTCTCTTACCTTGATTCCAGTTCCCCTTCACCGCGTTTGTATTTGGGTGATATATGACATGACACGTGGTCATCTAAAGGAAAGACACATGGAACCTAAGATAGGGATGACCAAAAATCGAATGCTGTCGTTCCGCTTGGCACCGGAAGAGATAACATTAATAAAGGTATATTAAATACTCTGCACTCGATATCATTTAATAAAAAAATATTCTGCACCATTAAGAGTGACAACCTGTTTCAGAATATTTGGCATTTATGTTCATCATTACATCTTCATCAATGATCCTCATAATTGACATTAAAGGAGGGCACGATCCTAGGACCTCCTTCCCTAGATACAACTACAAATAGTGAGCCCAGTTATCATTGTAAAGGACACAAATTTTCTGGCTAAACTTACACTACATTCTATACAAAGCTTAATACAATCTTACTTTCCTACTTTTTGATCTCATCATTGTTGTGCCTGGAAACCGTATTCCCGGAACTATCATCTTTGCTTTTTCATCTATATTTTAAGGCTAAGTATTGTATATTTCTTCAATTACGCATTATTTAAGGATCAAATTAATTCACTTGTCTAGAAACCACGTATAAATTCAACTGTACCTTTTTACGGGAATCCGAAAATTGAGCTCTAACTTTTGCTGGCGAGTCTGGTTTCCTCCCAGCAAACTGCCCCAGACTCGCCAGCAAAAGTTAGAGCTCAATTTTCGGATTCCGTTCGGCTTGACTACCAAAATTTTTGTCAAAATTCTTATTTCAAAACATTTTCTTTCAATTATGACTCCCAGTGTTTGACGCCCTGTGTTCCCATAATTCGACACTAGGGCAGCATTTTAGAATCTGTGTCAATCGTTAGGTCCTCTTTCGCACCATGAGTCTAGAACTACATATGGATCCATGCCATTCACACCTAGGCTCCCAACAACCAAAAACACACGCCTAACACATGCCTGCCTCATCCCTCCACACTTTGACCCCACATCTTGCCACATGGATTTATCATATCAAGTCTATTTTAAATTGATGGTCAAGATTACTTCTTCTATCTTCCAGAGAATTCCAAATAATTATTTGCCTTAATTTATTTTATCTACTTATATTAGGATTAATCTCATCCATTAGATGCATCTAATCCAACGGTTAAATTTATTTCTAAAATTAAATCAATTTTAACTAGAGTTCCATCTCTTTCCCCCTTTCAAAGAAAAGAAACGCCTCTTTTCTCTGCAGAGGGTTTTGGCTCTTTCTCCTTTCTTAGCAAAAAACTTGGTCTCAT
Source organism: Nicotiana knightiana (assembly GCA_005239525.1). Lineage (NCBI taxonomy): Eukaryota > Viridiplantae > Streptophyta > Magnoliopsida > Solanales > Solanaceae > Nicotiana > Nicotiana knightiana. The sequence goes on from ML381233.1 coordinate 97,804, forward strand.
ATCTTGCAATCAGAAATTTGTGTGACCATTCTAAGGAATTATTTGCAATCTCAAAGCAATTTGACTGAAGAATTCAAATTAATTTTCCATTCACAATGAAAGATGACAGAGGTAAAAAGTTCTCTTTTTTGCTTCCTCCAATTTTTTCACCATTTAGGCAACCAAATCGTTGTTCTCTCTGTCAATATCGTCCTTTGCCTCCTGCTACACTCCATTTCAAACGGTTCTTTAGCCATTTGAAACCCTAACCCTTCAAGAATCCCGCCCAAAAACAAACCCTAGATGAGCCATGGATGGTCTCCTATAAATAGGGGTGTTGGTGACGATTTCGGAGAAAAAGAAGGCGAAGAGGAAGAGAAAAAAAAAAAGAGAGAATATAGGAAAAAGTCATTGTTCTTATTATCAAAACACTACAGTTCTCTACATTTTTACCCCCCTAAGGTACTCTCACAATTTTTGACTTGCTCTCCTTTACCTCTGTCGTTCCCAGCTGTGACAGAGGTGGTGTTTCGAGTTCGTCAATCCGAATCCGAAGGTTTGAGTAGCCGTTAAAAATCGCTCCAGTTTGCTGCCCCACAAAAGGTCAGTTCTCTCCAAACTCTTGTCTATTCTGTTTTTGCCCATTATTGTTAATATGATATGTGTTGTTTCGTTTAGTCAGAAATCATGATTTAGGTACTCTTTTATTTTATTTTTTATCTTTTTCTTTTGTATAAAAATAATGTTCCTTAGGAAAAGAATCTTCTGTTATTCTAACATGTTCATCGTGTCTATTTTAGTTTAAGTTTTGTTGAATAAGATTTAGTTATGTATAAAGGTTTATTCGAAATCATATTTTTGGTTGTTCCTTAATGCTCTTACTTGAAAAACTTGTTCGAACCTAAAGGTATATTTCACATTAAAGAATCATGACTTTAAGGTTTTATCTCTATAACCTAGGATATTATTTTTAAAACAATTAATTTCTAGGTTTATCAAAACTGCTTGTGAATAAGTACTGATTTCGTATACTTGGAAAGAGCAAAGCTATTGATTTAAGTGTAGAAATCTTGATCCATCAAGCTTCAGATTGTCACTCACTATACAAAATATTGTAACCTAAAGTTTTTTTTCAAAGTATAATACTCGACTAACTGTCCATCTTTAGAGTTAAGAAGCTTTGTTCATGTCAAAGAAAATACATTGTTTATTAATTTGGAGTTTCGAAGCCGAGAATATGTATGTGTTGAAGTACTGCTCGGTTACGCTAATATCGGGTTTTGAATGTTATTGTAGAAATCATGATTTAGTTACTTTTATCTCTCCTCTTAGATGTCATGGCCTTAGGCCTGGTTAAGTCTTGCTCACCAGGATACTTTAGAAGTGGTTTTGCTCAGTTAAATGAGAAAGAATGATGTGCCCATAAAATCTGTTACAATATTGGTTGAAGTTGAACTAGGCAAATGCATAGTTCCACCTAAATATGTCACCAGATTTACTGCTATTCCCATTGTCGACAACATTTTAACAATTTTAATCCCCGTAAAGATTTCATACTGTTAAGTCTAAATATATTCATGCGACTGTTTGTAAGCTTGTGTATTGGAATTGAAAATTGATTAGTTATTTGCAATAATATGTGCATCTTTCTTTATGCAACGTTGTATCAATACTAATTTTTATTTTTTATTTTACTTTCTTTACATGTTGTGCAATCGGAGCCAAGAAGAGTCTCAATGCGAGACTCTACGCCGTAACGACCACAGCCACCCGTATTCCATCGACATCGCATTATCTTCTCATTGCTGCATTTAAATTGCAGCCAGATGATAAACTCATCTGATTGTGCTATACTTTGAGTATTTAATCCATTGGTTGTCGGATCCTTTATTTTATGTCTATTTTTTATCCTTATTGAGAGTCTATAATATTTGGGAGTCGCCGTTTCAGTTTTAAACTAATTTTGGATCGCACAAGCGCTTAAGGATATGCACAACCATTTGCATTAATGCTGCCCGCGTATTATTAGTTTAATGGTTTTCTTAAACTGCTGATGTATTTTATAAGAAATTTGTTTTACTCAAAATGTTTACAATAGTATCTTGGCCAGAGTCTTTAATATTCTTGAACAATAAGTCTTTTACAATTTGTTCCAAGCTTTAAGTGTGAATATGTATTTTTCTATAGCCTTAACAGTTTATCTTCGTCAATTTCAAGGGACAAGCTTAGAAGCTTGAATTAGCTAACGAATCTGTCTTAATTTCCTCGTGAAATTCAATCGGTTTTCCTTAATGCACCAGTCACAACGATTTGGTAAATCTATGTTTTTTTTAATCACGATTATCTACTGTTATAAATTTGTATGAGTTGCTTGCTTCAAGTCCTTACGAAATGCTAAACCCCCTTTTAATAATAAATCAAGTCTTAAATTTAATTAACCTAAGTTTGGCCGATTAACCATTATTAACAGATTCTAAAAGGTGCTTTTTAAAAAAAAAACCTTCCTTTTAAAATATATAAAACCCTTACTTAGAATCTTTAGGTTAATACCATAAAAAAGAGTTTGACTTAAGCTTTGATAAAAGGTGTCCTAATTCATCTTAGAATTAATTAGGTGGCGACTCTCTTAAAATTAATTAAACCTCAGGATTACCAATATGTTATACTCTAATTTGACCAGTGTTAAAATAGGGGTATAACAATGAGGTTATCAAAATCTAATGTTACTCACAACTGGTGGTAAATAAGGTCTTCGGGATCTTTGATACCAAAGAAGAACGTATGCAACAATATGTGGTAAAGGTCTTGGATCTTTTTGCACGATTTTGGGAGTGGTCAATTACTCATATCCCAAGGGAGGATAACGAAGAAGCGGATGCTTTAGCAAACTTAGGATTATCGACGGAACTAAAAAGATTGGATTTCGGGACGATAGTTCAATTGATGAACTCAGTCCTGGATACGGATGGTTACTATGAGGTAAATTCAGCTAGTTTGGTCTGGGACTGGAGAAATGAAATAATCGACTATCTCGAGCATGGGAAGTTGCCCGAAGACCCCCAAAGCATCACGAGAGTTACACGCCAAAGGTGCACGTTAGAGCTTCAAGAGAAGCCAATTATATAGAAAATCTTTCCAAGGTCCGTTGGCCCGGTGCTTAGGAGCTTCAGAAGCTAATTATGTCATGAGAAAAGTACACGAAGGGATATGCGGCTATCACTCGGACGCATATTCTTTGGTGCTTAAGTGGGTACGGGCAGGATATTACTGGACTCACTAGAACAAGACGCCAAAGACTTTGTACGAAAATGTGATAAGTGCCAACGCCACGCACCACTAGAACACCAACTGGAAAAACCCTTACATTCGGTATCCCCATGGCCGTTCATGAAATGGGGGATGGACATCGTCGGACTACTGCCACCGGCTCCCGGAAAGGTAAAATTTCTTTTAATTCTGACTGACTATTTTTCTAAATGACTGGAATCATGCCCTTATCAGAAGATCAGAGAACGCGAAGTGGTCGATTTCCTGTAGGAAAATGTAATTTGCAGGTTCAGAATACCAAAAGAGATAGCATGCGACAATGGGCCACAGTTTATTAGGGCAAAAGTTACAAAGTTCCTCGAAGATTTGAAGATAAAGAGGATCACATCTTCTCCTTATCATTCGAGAGCAAACATTCAAGCGGAGTTAAAAATAAGGTGATTATTCAAAACCTCAAGAAAAGGTCGGAAGCAGCAAAAGGCAAATGGCCCGAAGAATTTCTCGAAGTTCTATGGGCCAACCGAACAACGGCCAAATCAAGCACAGGAGAAACTCCTTCTTCCCTTGTGTACGGTGCTGAAGCCCTGATCCCGGTGGAAGTGGGTGAACCCACTTTGAGATATTTTGGGAAAATGAAGAATCAAACAACGAGGCAATGTTAATCAACTTGGGACTGCTCGAGGAACGCAGGTTCTTGGCGCATGTAAGAATGGCAGCTCAAAAGTAGAGAATGGAGCGATATTATAATCGAAGAACCAACCTCCATTATTTCAAAGTAGGAGATTTGGTTCAATGGAAAGTAACCCTAAATACCCGGGAGATCAACGCGAGGAAGCTAGGTCCAACACGGGAAGGTCCTTACTGGATTTCAACTATTATTGGGAAAGGTTCATATGAGTTGGAGAACCAAAATGGAGACAAGTTGCCAAGCAACTTGAACGTGGCACACCTCAAAAGACATTATTGTTGATGAACACTATTCAAGCGGAAAGTATGTGTTGCACTCTTCCCCTTCGTTCAGATTTTGTCCCAATTGGGTTTTTCTGGCAAGGTTTTTAAAGAGGCAGCAACGTAAAGCATACTAGGAAGACAAAAACAATAAGATCTTTGATAGCAAGGAAAACAAAAACTTCCACTCAGAGACGGTTAGATAATATTTTTTTCGATAGAATATTCCCACTGGGAAGTTAAGTTTGCTACCGAATAAAGGTTACCCGATCGTTCACGAGCACAAACCACTAGAGGACAGATAGTCCTTCGCTCGATAGCATCAATTTCTGAGGGGAAGTAAAGCGTGTTACCGAGTTTAGGATTATCTAGCAATTCATTAGTGGAATCTTCGAAGATATAAGACTTCCAGTATTCCAATTTGCACTCTTCGCATTCAAACACTGGGGGGAATGATACGAGGATACGACAACAATGATTGCAACGTCAACCGGGAAATTAAAATTTGGAAACAAAATGCATCATCTAGATTAGGGACTGCGCAGGTAGCCCCATAGAAACAAGTAGTACAAGATAGCCACAAGTAATGGCAATTTCTTTTCAGCATAGCAAATGCTTATGTATTTTTTGAAAATAGAAGGAATAAAATGAAATCCTTTTGTTTTTATCTTGTTTTTTTGTCTGAACGATGAATTAACTTTGTCATTTGAAAGTTAAGCAAGTACTTCAAATGTTAGTGCGATAATGAACAGAAGACGTCCTCTTCAAGAGCACTGTAAACATAACAGGGCCCTCTCTTATAAAAACCCTCATGTTAAAGGGTTGGTTCTGGAAGAATATATGTTCGAAATCAAAAATGCCCTCGGGTAAAAATACACCCGAAGCCACATGTGAAAAGGACACAAAAAGTAAACTTGCACAAATACTTATCAAAGCCCTCACGAAAAAGGGTTGATGCTCGGAACCAAAGTGCTTCGAGGAAAATGCATCTGAGACTACACATAGTAAAGCGCGAACAGAAAAACGTGTGCAGAATTCTTAAGCAAATGCAAAGGTTAAAGACTTATATGGATATTCAAATAAAAGTAAGACTCAAACAATACTTTAGAAAAAATATGTCTTTATTTACAAGAACATTCCAAAACGGTAAAAGTACAAAATGGGAAAAGAAAAAAATAGCTAAATTGCAGTGTCTCCGGAACCAGGAGGAAGAGAAGCGTTTGCATCCCTATGAGAAGTAGGTGGGTCCACAGATGGCTCGACATTTTCCCCAGTCTCATATTCAGCGTCGTCTCCCTCCTATCCCTCTTCAGTTCCCAACAACCCGGAACCGGAACCAGTAGAACCAGGAGCATGAGACTGCACCGGGAGTCCATTTTTAGCAGCCAACTCAAGCTCTCGGGCCTTAGCAATTTCGGCATCAAAGTCAATGATACCAGTTTTGGACTCTTACAAGGTTTTTCTCCTCATGTTGTACATGGAATAAGTTTTTTCAACAACGAGGGAAGCCACTCGGTGCTTAAGTTTTTCTTTGAGTTGGGTAACCGCGGCAGAAAGGCTTTCCCGTGCAGACCTAGCAGATTTGAGGCTGACGTCAAGGTCGCGGACAGTTGAACTAACGAGCCTATTATGCTCGATAGTTTTCATGTACTTCTCTTCTAGCTAGCCGTGTTTCATCTCCACATAAGCATGTCCTTCAATTTTGGAGTTCAAGGTTGCCTCTAAGTTAATCACTCTTTCAGCGGAGGCAGCCTCACGATCGGTTGCAGCAAGAACGGCATTATGGACTTCAACCCATTTGGTCCTGTCTTCATCAAATTTAACCCTCAGCAGACCAATTTCCTGGCTAAGGGTTACCACTTATTGCTCATTTTTCCACAAACGAGCTTCCAATACAACAGCCTCAGCAGCTTGGGCTTTCAGTTCCGAAAGGCGAGCGACATGTTGCTCCTGCTCTGTCAGAAGCTGATTCCGTGCGGAGGTACTCTCTTCCTTTTCATGAATCAACCTCTGAAGGCCCTCGGAAGCAAAAAAATTGGCATACAAAGTAAGGAGGGTAAAATTCAAGATATGCTTACACCCAAAAATAGAAGAAGTAATAAAGGAAGAAAGAAACATGTCGTTGTTGCGTTGTGCATGGCGTTGGTCAACAAACATTCTCCCGAGAGTTCCTGAATCTTTTCCCCGTCTTTCTCTGAAGCCAAAGGCTTTAGATAATTAGCAAGTTCCACCGGCCAGGATAGCAAGTTGCATCCGGTAGAGACCGAAAGAGTAAAGTTCCTCTTCTTTTGTGGATCTTCAAAAGGGGCAGCATAATTTTGCCCAAAATTCACATGAACTATGGACCGTGGAAGAGGAACACCTTATTCATGGTCAGGTGCGGCCGGTGGAGGTGATGTAACAATTGCTGGTGGAAGAGTGGATGAAGGTGGAAATGATGTAGCAGTTGCTAGTGTTGGTAACGGTGGAGATGAAGCTGATAGATTTGAAGGGTGAGAAGCAGTTGCATCAAATGCAGTGCTGGTGGATGGATGCTCACCAACAAAAGACGACAGGGATTCGTTACTCAGCCCCACAGTTCGGGCACAGCAATTGGGACCTGAAAACGGGAGTTGGCATTATCTACCAAATCAGATTCTCCCCAAAGTGCCGACACATCGTCCTCAGTTGGTGTAACTGTCTCAAACAGGTCGAACATCTTGTTGAGATGATGACGATCGTCGCCTTCTATGTAGAGAAGCTCCCTCATCACTAGCATCTTCATTATCATCAATCATCACAGTGTATATGACCGGCCCAGAAGGAGGACCAGTCACCATCACCACCAAAGATGACTCGGGGGCATCAATCTTTGCCCTCTTATTCTTTTCCCCAATCGCGGAGGAATGTCTTCTCTTTGGTTGCTTATCCTCTGACCGAGGAAAGAAGTGTTTGCGCCCGAAACAGGCCTGGAGATACTTGTTCGAGTAAGTGACTTCTGAAGCAGCCTCGCTGTATCAGCAGGATCTGCTAAAACGTCCTCATCGGGGACAGCAACAGAAGGGTTAAAATTACCATGATTTTTGGCCTTCCACCCGTATTTAAGGGCCAGTTCTTTCCACAAACGAGTTTCGGGCATCGTGACATCCAAGATCATCTGAACCCACGAATCCAAGCCTTCCACCACCGGTGGGATCCATCGAGTTGTTGAAACATGCGAAGGGTGAAGAGTCGATACGACTATAGAAGAATATTTAGTGAAAGCAAATATACGTGTGGTTCCAAGGCGCCGGAAAGGATGAAGTCGTGGTCGCAATGTTATTATTGGTGGAAACTGCAACAAACCGTTCTGTCCACCCACAGTCGTTATCATCATCCATGCTAGTCAATAGAGCATGCTGACCACATTTGTAGAGGTTTATCATACCCCCACGGAAAATTTTAGGGATAAAGATTCATCATACGAGCTAATGTTAGCTCCTCTCTAGTCTCCTGGCACAAGCATCGAAGGCAGGCGACCATCCTCCGCACTGAAGGACATACCTGTGCCAAACACACGTGGTAGCAAAGGCAAAACACCGCAATCACGGAATCAAGCTCTCCACTCAAAGAAAATGCACCCACAGTAAAGGGATACGAGTAAAAGTGTGTAAAACCTTCTTTGGGAGGGGTCACTCGCTCCGATAGATGAGGAGCAATGATATCCAACTCATGGCAGCGGTAGTCTTTCTTCATAGCAGGAACACTGGAATGAAGAATGGAAGAAGGGTACCTACTAACAGCCCATGTATGAGGGTTAGCAGTAGGGAATTTCTCTTCAAAGTCCTTTGTGGTACTGAGTCTTCTTGGATGATTGAACCAATCGTTGGAGGAGCAAAGTCCTCGACTTTGTTCTTGTTCTTTGAAGAACCGGCATGCTTGGAGGAATAAGACATTGAATAAGAAGAAGGGAAAGGTTTTTGTTTAAAGAGAATTAGAGAAATGATGGAGAACAAAGATACAAATCAGAAGCTCGAGAAATTATGAAGTGCAAAGGAAAAGAATGATGTGTATAAGTAAAATTTTGGGGGCTAAATTCATGGCCATGATTACCTCGATAATCGGCAAAAGTTGTACTGAATCGTGGGATGACGCATGTTCGGGGCATTAAATACGGAGAGACATGCATCTAACCAACCGTCAGAAGCCTTTAGAGGGTGTTATAGTAATTCCCACCAAAAGAGTGTTTTTACCAACTTTCTAGTAACACAAAGTTATGTCACCAGAAGCAGGGGGACGATCTGCATAGGGTGAGATATGATATGACACGTAGTAATATAAAGGAAAGACACGTGAAACCCAAGACGGGGATGACGGAAGAACGAACGCAGTTGTTCCACTTGTCACCGAAAGGGATAACGTTTATAAAGGTGTATTTAATGCTCTATGCCCGGTAGCATTTAATAAAGAATATTCTGCAACATTAAGAGCGATGACCCGTTACAGAAGATTTGGCATTTATGTTCACCGTTACATCTTCATCAATGACCCTCATAATTGACATTAAAGGAGGGCACGATCCTACGACCTCCTTCCTTATATACAGCTACAAATAGTGAGCCTAGTTATCTTTGTAAAGGACACGAATTTTCTGGCTAAACTTACACTACGCTCTTGCAAAGCTTATTACAATCTTACTTTCCTGCTTTTTGATCACATCATTGTTGTACCCGGAAACCGTGTTCCTGGGACTATCATCTATGTTGTTTCATCTACATTTTAAGGCTAAGTATTGTACATTTCTTCAATTATCGCATTATTTCAGGATGAAATTAGTTCAGTTGACTAGAAACCACATATAAATTCAACTGTATCATTTTACGGGTAAACAACATTCCTTATTCGATTTATTTTACCGGGAACCGGGCAGGCTTATAGGTCCGATTTCACCCGTATACAAACCCAACCCTTGCAATTATATCTAATTTATATTGTCATCAACTTCTAATATGAAATTTTGTTGTCACATCTAACCGTGTTTAAGATAGATGCAACAAAAACACAAACGAACAATCCCCTTAATCCAAATAACTTAAAGTAAATAGTGTGGAACAATAAGACAAAAGAGTTCATTAGAACGTGTATATACCTCAGCCTAGCTCCTTGTAGGCCACGAATGTTTGCCTACTGTCGGCAAATTCGATTAGGGATAGAATAATATGTTTAGTCATAAGCATTATTTAAAGATAGCGTCAAGTAAGTTTAAAGAATCAGGTTAAACACAATGCAAAAGAGAGATGTGTCTAAATTCTTCAATATTATGAACAAAGGTCGTGGCATTTATTCTATCCTTAGATCTCCATGCGTCGGCAAAACTTCTTTTGTAAATACCTAAAAATTTAAGAAAAGAATTAAAAAGGCAATAATAGAGGCTTCTCTTTTCGTTAGTTTTTATGGCACGCAGATCTTGAACAGTGGGGAACGTCAAAAAGCATTTCTCCAAAGTAGCTATTCACACTATTGACAAATTTGATTCTCCCTTTTCCCCACCTTGAAAGTAAGTAGAAACTGGTATTGAATTCCAGTTTTATCTCGATTGTTCGTGTTGTACCAAGAAAATATATGAGAAAAGTGATTTTATTTTATTTTTATTCTTTTTTGCTTTTTGTGAAACTACTAGTAGGAAAGGGAAGGAATAGAGACATATTTAAAACATTCATTTATATTTGATTTTACAATACAAAAGAAGTAGAAAAATTGAAGGGATTGTATATAGTTCTATGATAGACCGTTTTTCTCTATAATAAAAGAATTACCTTTTGTGTTCCATTTTATATGATATTTATTTCTTTCTTGGCATATTTATAAAAGAATTATGTTTTGCCATATTTGGAAATAATTGTCTTTAAAATTCTTATTTCTGCATTTTATAGTCCCATAAATATCATGATATTTTTAAAATCATAATCTTAAAAAAATCATTGACTTCGTGCCCAATCAAAAAAATGTATAAAATTCAATGAAATTGATAGACTGATTTTTAGTTTTTTATTTGAAACTTTATTGATGATACCATCTAAATATTATATCCATGATATGATCAAATCAAAGTAAATGATATCCCTTGTAAAGTATGTCTTAATTTAGGTTAGGAATCAAATATAAAGATGGATATACTCACCTCCGTTCATACAAATGATCTGACCTTTCCAACTAGAACTTCCCAACTCATAAGCAATCAAGGCTCTTTACAAAAGTATCTAAAGTGAATGTTCACACCTTCATGTTTTTCTTTTTAGTATATTCTTTTTCTTTCTTTTAGTAGTTTTATTTTCTTTTTTACTTCTTTAGGCTTTGAGGAAGAATGTGCTAGAATTATACAGTTCAATCGCCAAAGAAACACAAATTTTATAAATTTCATATATTGACGATGTAAAAATAATTTACACCATCTGATTATTTGAAGTGCGACGGCAGATAATTCTTTATATTAACATTAACTAGTAGTCATACCCGCGTGATGCGCAGACAATACTGAAAAATATTAATTAAATTAAATTGTGGTCGGGCTTGTTTGAATAAATTAGATTGTATTGCTTTAATAAATTTCAATTATCATCTTATTTGTCAATGTGATATACCCAATTTGCATATTACTTTATTTATTTGTATGCTACTTTCTTTTTATAATATAATAGAAAATATATATTTTTTATTTATTTTATTCTATTATTTTCAATAATATTTCTGAATAAATAAACTTTTTATTTAAAAAAAAACAAAATTATTAAAAAAAGAAAGAAATTTTAATTGGAATTTTTTATTTTTTTTAATTTTACTTATTTATTTTAAAATAATTTAAAACTCCAACTTGAAATAACTTTTCAATTTGAATGGACAGCTTTTTTAATTTTTGTTTTTTATTATAAAATATTATTTTTATCACTTTATGGATATTTAAATTCAAAATAATAACAAACAACTTATTATTAACTAAATAACTAATTATTAACTACTTATTTCATGTGATGTTTTTTAAGCTGCCACTTAACTTAAAAATGACTTTTTTCTCTCGTTTTAATAGTATATAGATAGATTAGCGGTAACCTTAAAAAAGTGGGAAGCAACCTTCTATTGAAGATCAAAGTACACTAACAGTTTATATAACTTAATTTTTTTTATATATATATAAAAAATAAAAAAAAAGTGAAAAGCTAGAGGAGCAAAAGATGAGTGGAGATCGAGTGGTTGTGACTTGTTACAGATAATGTGTGTTTTTTCTTTTACTTTTTATTTCAAGATTAGTCAAAGTAATACACCCCATGCACAGTTCAAGTTCATCCTCTTACACCGTGGCTTAGCTTATGCTACTATAAATAGACCTATTAAGTAGTGGTTTATTCGCTCACCACAGAAAAGAAATACTTACTAAAGAATTTTAAGAAAATAAGAAAAGAGAAATGGCTGGCTATCCCAAAGTTGTTGCAACTGTTTTCTTTATGCTGATGTTGGTTTTTGCTATTGGTAATTAATTTCTTTTCCTTCTTATTTGGTCTTACACTAAGGAACATCGTTTACTTTATTATTATTGCGTCGTATTAAAAAAAAAGAAAAAAAAAAAACTTAAAAAAAGGTACGTACAATAATATCATACATTAGTTTTAAGCTTAGTGACATATGTTAATGTACAGAGATGGGACCGATGGTGGCTGAGGCGAGGACCTGCGAATCGCAGAGTCACCGATTCAAGGGGCTGTGTTTCAGTAAGAGCAATTGTGCTTCTGTTTGCCATACAGAGGGCTTTAACGGTGGCCACTGCCGTGGATTCCGTCGCCGTTGTTTCTGCACCAGACACTGTTAATTAACTTTACTGGAGTTACTCTTATGTCTACTGCTGAATATCTTCTCGTTTCTTCCTGTGCTTGTCATGAAATAAGAATGACCATCTAAACTTTGTTTCAGAATGGTTAATTCCGTGCTGTTTCCTGAGACTTAATGGTTGCTGGCAACTTTTAATTTTCAACATTTTCAGTTACTATTACTACTACTATTATACAAGTGGCGGATCTAAAGTTTCTACGACATGGCGTACCATTAAAAACCTAAGAAAAAAAGTACCGAGGGGGAATTATCGATTTATATTTCTTTGGATAAATAACTTAATATTCAACTTGGTGCACCACTCAAATATTTTGGAGCATAAATACCAACATATAATATTAGGTCAATTTTATAAAATATATACATAAAATAATTAGTTTGGTAAAAAAATTATGGGTTCACGCGCACCAGAAAAGGGCCTAAATTCGCCAGATTAGACGTGAGGTAATATATGTATTCACAAAACTTCTAGCGTGGATGATACATTTCAACTAATACTAACAGATCTGAATATATAATTTAATAAATACAATTAGGGGTGTCAATGAATTTTTAAAAATCAATTAAATCATTCGAACGGTACCTAATCGATTATTAGGTTTCTCTTATAAATTCGTAGATTTTCATATAAAACTATAACCGTACCGATGATTAGGGTAGGTCTTTAATTTTATAAAAATAATCAAAAAAATATTGAATCGTCCAGGCGAATTCAGAATTTAAATCCTATGGGTTCAACTTTTCAAGTGTTTAGCATTGAACTCATTATATATTTAAAGTTATGGGTTCATATCTATTATTTTTGTAATTTTAATTAATTTTTACATATAAATTTTTACTTCGCGTTGAAAGTTATGGGTTCAATTGAACCCGTCGACAATGCACTACATCCGCCCCTGACCGTCCAGAATAATTTTATGTAGTAAAAGTATATTTTATATATTAAGTTTAAAATTAATAAAACATTAATTTTTTCCTTGGGCCTTGTGATTATGGAAACAAGTAATTAAAGTCCAAAGTCTCAACTCTCAAACCTATTATGTTACTCCTATATTAGTTCTAGCAATCATCTTGAATGGCAAATTATAGGTATTCCATCGATCTTGAGTAGCAAACTATAATACCGATTTAGATTTTTTTTATTGTATACTTGTAACACCCCCAATATTTTAAATGAAGACATGGGATATTTAGTAAATAATTTCATTTTAAAAAAAAAGAAAAAAAGCAGTTAAGAATTGAAACCAAAGGGCCGAAGCCCGTTAATATATCTGCCAAAGTTGAAAAGGGTTTAGAAAGCAATTGGCTTTCTGAGTAAAAATTGCACGGGGCGATCTCTTTGGTCGACCCCATTTAACCTATACCTATTTTTTTAAAACTTTTAACTTGTACCCACTTTTTAAATAACCTCAGTCCCCTTTCTCCTCCTCCTCCCCATTTCTCCTCCTCCTTCAAACTTTTACTTTTTATGTAGTAAGTATTTATTTTTGGTGCTCAGCACACATTGAAACAATTTATGTTTGCTTTAAATGTACATCTGTATTCTGTAATATAATACCTTTGAAGTTTACATGATCCTTGATATACCATTTCGGGCAATATGAGTCATCTCCCACTTGCTTCCAACACTCAATAACGATACCATATATTACTTGTGTGTAGCTGAGTGAAATAAACAGTACTATTCCTACAGAGCAGTAAGAAAATCTAAAATATTTCGAACAATAATGCTAAATATGTTACTAACAGTCGTGGTTTTCCAGAAATAACTGGAGTTTAAAATAACAAAATGAAAGACAAAAAAGCAGAAGCTGAAGAAGAAAGAAAAGAACGGGAACACACAAGCACTAGAAAGAAAAGAGAACTAAATAACTTCAGCTCTAGAGCTGAAGTTTCCCAGTTACAACACAGAAACTTCAGCTCTAGAGCTGAAGTTTCCCAGTTACAACACACAAACTTCAGCTCTAGAGCTGAAGTTTCCAGTTACAACACAAAAACTTCAGCTCTAGAGCTGAAGTTTCCCAGTTACAACACAAAAACATCAGCTCTAGAGCTGAAGTTTCCCAGTTACAACACAAATACTTCAGCTCTAGAGCTGAAGTTTCCCAGTTACAACACACAAACTTCAGCTCTAGAGTTGAAGTTTCCAGTTACAACACAAAAAACTTCAGCTCTAGAGCTAAAGTTTCACGTTACAACACAAAAACTAGAGCTGAAGTTTCCCAGTTACAACACAAAAACTTCAACTCTAGAGATGAAGTTTCCCAGTTACAACACAAAAACTCCAGCTCTAGAGCTAAAGTTTCCCAGTTACAACACACAAACTTCAGCTTATAAAGCTGAAGTTTTCAGTTACAACACAAAAACTTGAGCTCTAGAGCTGAAGTTTCCCAGTTACAACACAAAAACTTCAGCTCTAGACCTGAACTTCAGGCCCGACTACTAGAATGTTGAAGTTTTGCGTGATTGCCTTTGCTACTTCAGCCCCGTGTGCTGAAGTTATGCGAAAAAGCAGGTACGCTTGCAGTTTTTTTTGCAAAGCGAGCACAAGTTAAAATGTGACACAAAAAGCGGGTATAGATGCAAATGCCCCGCTTTCTGAAGGAAATGAAGCAGATTGCTTCAGAACGGAAAAAAACAAACAAAAACGAGCAGAGGAAGAAAGAAAGATAAAAGAAAAGAAGGAGGAAGAAGTTGGCGCAGTGCCATGGAACCATAACTATAAATATTGAGGAATCTTAAGCATTAATTATGTTTTACGGATACTTCTTTTTTTAGTAGATCTTAATTTCGATTCTCATGATTGGAAGATTCTATAGAGTAATAAAAATTACACTAGTTCATTAACACAATTGAGAATTTTCTTCCTAAAGAATCAATATAATTTCATGAAATTGGAGTAATAAATTATATGAATAGGTTGGAGTTGATAAATTAGTAATTACTCATATGTGGGTAAATATAATTCGACGAATTAAGAGTCAAATATGAAACCTCGAGGGTTGGGTATTCTAAATTAGCTATGAATTAGCCTAAACAAGGAAATTAACATGAGATTGATGTTATGTAATTATAGATTGATTGGAGGAAGTTGTATGAATTTCTCGAGGTGAAGCATTTGTTATTTCGACACGAGTATTGTGAGAAGTAATCTTATCGCAATTTATGTTTTCATAACTTGCATGATTTACACACGATTTTTAATATGAATATATTACCTATTATTTTGAGTTGCATATGGGACAAGTCTTTTACTCGATATGATACCAAAATAGTTATTTGAGATGATTACCGTTGTTTAAATATTCTTGTTGCCATTAGATATGTTTTACCGTTACTTGAATTTACTGTTATCGAAATGAAATTACATGATTTGATAAGAATCGAAATGTCCTATATTGTTTTAAAATATTTTCCTATGAGTATATACGGATACAGAGACAAGTATAAATGGGAGTAGACTTTAAAAGATTCTGTAGTTAACAACGGGTTCGTTAGACCTGGTGCACCTTGTAATTACCGATTACCGTTACAACCCTCACTAGTGGGAGAGTAGAACTAGCATAATATTACCGATTTTCCTCGAGTAGGGACTACCGTTATATTTGACTTCTTGCGAAGACGTCCATAGTTGTACCGATTACATGATTCGTTCATTGAAACCTCCCAAATGTGAATGTTGATATTATAGAGTGGTTACCGAGCTTATTACTAAATTGTTAATTGTATTATACTACAAGAAAAACATGATGAGACTGAAAATTATTTATTGTTCCTGAAAGGGCATTTTTATGTTATTTTCTGTTTGATATACTAGCATGTTTTCTGACTTGTCGCCAATAAAAACGGTTGTGGTTAAGTGTTATTACTCATTGATCTAGCGACTCACTCCCCGCTAAAATTTTTTACAGAGACATCAGTTGACGCGGGCGATGATTTCGTTAATTAGAGCGCACGGGTTGATAGTTCTTGGTGAGCCTCGCACTTGTTCGCGTGGGCGGAGATTTTATTTATTGTTATTGTCTTTTCTTTGAATTCTTAGAGTCGCTCTATAGTCATTCTTTTAGAGTCTTGAGTATTCTTTTGTTATTATGGACTTATGATGAGTATTGCACTTTCTTATCGAAATTGGAGATAAATTAGTATTTCTTGTTGTTAGTGGGTTGATTAGTAATGGTGGAGACTTGTTTTGATTAATTGATAAGTTGTCAATTGTTTGGTTTGATATAAGGATGGTTGGTTGTTGATTTTGAGACAGAAAAATTTTTGGATAGTCCAAAAACAGGAAAAACTTTGTCCGATTTTCTGTAAAATACCGATGAGGCTTACTTAGGAGCACCTGCTCCTAAGTGCCGGTCACGATCCTAAATTGAGTCATGACAATACTTAATCTTCTAATAGACTATATTCTTGAGTCCAATCTTGATTAATATATTCCAACTCATGTGATCGATATTTATTTTGGCTTTGCTCAATTTCTCTTACGCTTTGAATAGTAGGGCAAATCTTTATTATGGCTATCTTTCATATTCCCTTGATTCATCATTTTTTAAACCGTAAGAATATCCAGAGATTTTTGTTGAAGTCTTAAGTAAGTTCGTATTATCATATTCTAACTTCTATAATTAGCGACTCTTACATGACTTTTTAAGAAAAACACCAAAAATTAATAGAACCGCATTGATACTGAAGAGAAACCAAGATGATTGGGACGGTTTCGTAAAGTCTAATCTTGATTATACAAAATAAGATACCGAAAAATTGATATGATACTCATTTTATAAAATAATCGACCGAACTCAACCATTGACACCTCCAAGTACAATAAGCTTAAAATACATTGACAACATAAAATTTTGGTACACTGTCAATGATGTATAATAAGGTTTAGTCTTGTTGGGAAAAAAAGTATCATGTTTGTTACTCGGGTTCCCCCTTTTATTTTTCGAGTTCCATCCCATGTTAGTTCAAAAGAAGTATGATCATTTTCTAATTTGCCTTCTGATCTCTGTACCACATACCTTGGTCTTATTATATACAACCTAAGAAGGCTTGGAATCGGATCTCACGATTTCATATTAGGTGACAATCCTTATCTTGATAATTAGGCATTAACTACCAATCATTTAAAAATCATACATAATTTATTTAAAAGTGTTGTAAACTATAATAATAAAAGAGCAGCAGTACTGAAAGATTAAGACAAAATGTAAAGAGGCAGAGAGAAGTTTTTTCTATCTTCAAGTGTATATTCCATAGGTTAAATTCCCTTTTTATAAGATACAAAGTACATCCAAAGTTCACAAGATACATCCTAACAATTAAGTTACAATATATATAGGTGCATAGATCAAAATATGTTCATATTAAATACTTGCATAATTAAGGGACACGTGGAATCGAAGACATACGGAAAGCGAGACAGGTGAAAATCAAGCCCGGAGGTAGCAATCTCGGTTGTCCCCAAGGGAATGTTGCTCATAAAGACAAATAAGTGTCTGTCACCCGGTAATATTCAATGGAGAATATTCTATATCATTAAGTACATAGGTCGTTACAGAGAATATGGCATTCATAGCTTGCCGTTACACAATCTTCAATTGCCCCCATAATTGTCATTTAAGAGGGACTTGATCCAAGGACCTTGTTCTCTAGGTGCAACTATAAATAGTGAGTTCAACAATCATTGCAGGAATAGGAATTTTCTGACAAACTTATGCTATATATTGTTCAAAGTTCAATAACTTTTATTTTCTTGCTTATTAATATCGTTATCACTGCCTTTGGAAGCTCTGCTCCCGGAACCAAGATCTCTGTTCTCTTATCTCGATTTCAGCGCTAACTCTTACATTCTTATTTAATTTATTTAATATTTTGGGATCGAATCGATTCGCTTGTCTATAAATCACATATAAATTCAACTATATCATTTTACGGGTAAACAGTTTGGCGTCCACCGTGGGGCTTAGACAGTTGCGTAATTGAGTTGATTCTTGCATATATTACTAACCTGTTTGATTCTTTGTTCTTAGCACAAATCATAAAAATGGCAGATAACGATGTCAACGTTGCACACAACATTGAGGCCCAAGGAAATCAGCCTCAGCACGAATACTCGATCAGTGATACCCGCAACGAGGGGGATGAGGCCACGTCAGTCCTTTGCAGGAAATATTAACGACATGTTCAAGAGGCAACTCCTGATGATGCTGAAGAAGAGCACGTCGCTGAAACAGTAAGAATCCCGAGGGAGCAACAAAAGGCTATTATGGGCCACCTCTCATGACAGGATCAGGTCATGACGGAGTTGAGGTAGGCGTTGTTGGGCACTTCTAACAACACGAATGGACGAGGTCCAGTTCCTCCCTGTGCGCAAACCAAACAACGCAGAGGGTTGACAACAACACCCTCAGGGATAAAGTCAGCTTCGACAGGGCCGGGGGGAACGGTAGCAGATTCGGTAACAATAATGAGAATGATCCATTTAAAGCCGAACTCAGGCCTTTTATGAGGGAAATAAATGCACGAATGGATCAAGTTCCGGGTGCACTGCCAATATGATTCAAAGAAATACATCCAATTGTCATTCAAAGCAAGCGCGATACAAGAATTGATCCTGAAGCAGTTCAAGATGCCAGATGTGCCGAAATATGATGGGACTTCGGATCCTCAGGAGCTCATCACCACCTATACAATGGCAGTGATCGGGAACAACTTAGCTCCGCACGAGATTGAATCAATCTTACTAAAGAAATTTGGGGAGACCCTCATGAAAGGGGCCCTGACATGGTATTCACTTTTACCCGAGCACTCAATAGATTCCTTCGAGATGCTCATGGATTCTTTTATCAAGGACCATGCCGGGGCCAGGAAGGTACAGGCCTAAAAGGCCGACATATTCAGGATTGCACAAGGAGAGTCCACATTGTTGCGGGAGTTCATGACTAGATTCCAGAAATAAAGGATGGTGCTACCGGTTGTACCAGACGAATGGGCAGCTGAAACATATACTAAAAGGCTAAATTAGAGAGGTTCTGATGCTTATCAGAAGTTGAAAAAAAGTTTGCTCGAGTTCCAGGAAATAACATGGACGGATGTTCACTACCGGTACGAGTCAAAGATAAGAATTGAGGATGACCAACTCGGTTTCCCAGCGTCAACCAAGGGTCGGGACTGGGAGAAGAATAGGGAGAAATTGAAGGATGATTTCGACACAGATTGATGGTCTTCTAGAGATCAGCTTTTGCCCTATGGAAGGGCCGAAGGATGCGGCAGAGGTTTTCGGTCGGTGGATAGATTCGCTACCGATATGAGAGATGATCATGGCCAGAATAACTAATCATTGTAGGACAAGGACATATCGTTCTCCCGAGACTCCTCCTATCTTAGGCTATCTGAATATAACTTCAATATCAGCATAGTGGAAGTTGTGTCGGCTTTGAGGAACATTAATGAAGCACGATTCCCGAGGCCAATGAGCTTTGATCCCAGTCAAAGGGATCCTAACTTATGGAGCGAGTACCATGGGATCAATGGCCACCGGATTGGGGACTATCGGCATTTGTGCGACAGGTGGCAACATTGCTAAAAACGGTCATCTTAGAGACTTCTTAAGCGATCGGGCTAAGAACAACTACGGTCGCAATCAGGATAACATGAAACCCTCAAAAGCGGGAGAAGATACCCCTCGTCTAACGATTAACATTATTTTCGGGAGGGGGGGGGGGACAAGATTAATGGTGTAACTTTCTCGGCATCGATCACAGAGGAGGATGCAAATGGACTCTTACTACCGCACAACGATGCCCTAGTAATATCTCTTAATGTTTTATATTTTAAAATCAAACGTGTTTTGGTAGACCCAGGAAGTTCAGCCAATATTATCCATAGAGAGCGATGGAGCAAGCCAAGCTGACCGGAAGTATCATTCCGGCCACAAAGCTCCTCACCGGGTTCAATTTGGCAAGAGTGGCAACCCGATGAGATATTTTTGGTTGCCTAAGAATGCTGAAGGGGTAATGAAGACGAACCTTTTTGAAGTATTAAACGCCGATACGGGGAGACCTGGGCTACATGAGATGAAAGATGTTCCGTCAACATATCATCAAATACTGAAATTCCTAACTCCGGAGGGAAATAAACAAATAAGAGAAGACCAACCAGCGACAAAGGAGATGAACGCGATCTTAGTTTCCAGTAGCAAAGGGAAAGAACATGTGGCATAGCAATTACAGGAACTGACGCCTGCTCCTGAGTCAAACGAAGTCAACCAGGGGGAGGAGCCGAACCCTTTTCAGGTACCAAGATATTTCCAGGTATCAGAAGAAACGGACGCAACAAAGTCCATAGCGAAAGAATTCAAGCAAGTCGTGTTATTCAAAAAGTTCTTGGAAAGGAAGTTCCCCTTGGGGAAAGGACTAAACCCTGAGCTCAGGTCAAGATTCATAGAATTTCTGAAATTTGTTGCTATCTGTTTTGTGTGGTGGCATACGGATCTGACAGGTATCCCACCAGAAGTGGTTGTGCATAAGACAAGTCAAGATACTAACATTCCTCTAGTGAGGCAGAAAAAATGCCATATTGCCGAGGTCAGAAACAAATTCGTCAAAGATGAGGTATGTGTTTGCTTGATATCGGTTCAATCCGAGAGGTAAAGTATCCTGACTTTCTAGCTAACGTAGTAGTAGTTCCCAAGAAGAATAATAAATTTCACATGTTTGTAAACTATAAGGATCTAAATAAGGTGTGTCTTAAAGACACATTCCCATTGCCAAACATTGATCAAATGATTGATGCGACGGGCGGGCAAGAGTTAATGAGTTTCCTCGTTTCTTACTCCGGGTACAATCAAATCAATATGAATCTGTAGGATCAGGAAAAAACTTCGTTCGTAACGAAATTCGACACATATTGTTATAATGTTATGCCTTTCGGGCTAAAGAATGTCGGAGCCACTTATCAGAGGCTTGTAAGCAAATTGTTTGAGAAACAAATAGGAAAAACCATGGAAGTTTACATATATGATATGCTGGTTAAGCCTTTGAACACATGTGATCATCTTAAACAGCTGCAAGAAACCTTTGACATCATAAGGAAGCACAACATGAAGCTTAACCCCGAAAATTGTGCATTCAGAGTTATCTCTGGTAAGTTCTTGGGGTTTCTAGTGTTGCAAAGCGTGATCGAAGTCAATCCTGATAAAATTAAAGCCATCGAAGATATCCCTGACAAGCTATCAACGTGAAAGAGGTTCAAAGATTGACAGGAAGACTGTCCGCTTTAAGAAGATTCATTTCCCAGTCTTCGAAAAAATGTCATCACTTCTTTTCAGTTCTCAAAAAGAAGAACGAATTTGAATGGATTGCAGAATGCCAGCATGCTCTGAATGATTTGAAAAGGTATTTGTCGAGCCCTCCATTATTACCAAAACCAAAGAAAGGAGAACAGTAACTCAAAAGCCAACCTCCGTTATTTTAAAGTAGGGGACTTGGTTTTAAAGAAAGTAACTCAAAACACCCGGGAGCTCAATGCAGGAAAACTAGGTCCAACGTGGGAAGGCCCCTACCAGGTTTCAGCCTTCACCAGGAAAGGATCATAGGAATTGGAAAATCACGACGGAGTAAAGTTGTCGATAAACTGGAATGTAGCACACCTCAAAAGATACTATTGATGATGAGCATCGCCTATGCTGAAAGTATGTGCTGTATTTTTTCCCCTTCGTCCAGTTTTTGTCTCAATTGGATTTTTCTGGAAAGGTTTTTAACGAGGAAGCAACGGAAAGCATACTATGAAGGAAGCTTGTCAACAGAAATAAGACCTTTAAATGATAAGGCATGCAAGCAATGAGCCACTACGGGACGGTTAGATAGTCTTTTGCTCGATAGCAAAGTTCATACCAGGAAGCAAAGCTTGCTATCGGGCCAAGGGTTACCCGACCTTTCACGAATGAAAATCACTGGGGGTGGTTAGATAATCTTTGGCTCTGTATCAAAGTTCTTAAGGGAAAACGAAGCTTGCTATCGAACCAAAGATTATCCAAACATTCACTAGGGGAATCTTCAAAGTAGCAAGACTTCCAGTGTTAGAATTTGCATTCTTCGCATTCGAGAACTGGGGGGGGGGATGACATGATAATATGGAAACACAACTTCCACATGAACCGAGACTACAAAATCCGGAAACAAAGTTGTATCATCGGGACTATGGACTGCGCGGCCAGCCCCGTAGAAACAAGTTGAATATATATTAGCCACAAGTAATGGCAATTTCTTTTAGCACAACGAATGCTTATGTACTTTTAAAAATGAAGGAATAAAATAAAGTCCTTTTATTTTTATCTTGTTTCTTTTTCGAACGATGAATTAATTTTATCATTTGAAACTTAAACAAGTACTTCAAATGCTAGTGTCAAAATGAGCAGGAGACGTCCTCTTCAAGAGCACCATAAACATAAGAGGGCCCTCTCTTATGAAACCCTCACTGTAAAGGGTTGATTCCAGAAGAACTTATGCCCGGAATCCAAATGCTATCGGGAAAAATGCACCCAAAGCCTTGTATAATTTGACGCAAAGAGAAAAACTTGTGCAATACTTAAATGAAAAAGCACTTCTATATAACAACGTGCCAAGAAGCACAAGTAAAAAAGTTTATGAAGTAAAAAATAAAAAAAGAGAAAAAGCAAAAAGCTAAACTACTGCATCCCCAGAATCTGGGGGAAGAGAAGCATATGCGCCCCCGTGAGAAGTAGGTGGATCTGGCACTGGCTCGAGGTCTTGAACTTCATCATCATCCCCTTCAAGTTCTTATTCAGTTTTCGAACTCAGAACCGGAACCAGAGGAATCAGTAGCATTAAGTTGGACCGGATACCCCTTCGGGCAGTTGACTCTAGCTAACGGGCCTTGGCAATCTCGGCATCAAAGTAAATGACACCCGCTTTGGACTCCTCCAAGGTTTTTCTCCTCATGATGTACATATATGTTTTTTCAACAATGAGGGAAGCCGCTCGGTGCTAAAGCTCTTCATTAATCTGGTCAACCTCGATCGGAAGGTTATTCCGCTCGGAACTAGCAGCTTGGAGGCTAGCATCAAGGTCAGAGATAGTGGAGTTATAAACTTTACTATGATCCCTGACCTTTTTATACTTCTCCTCCATCGGTCATGCTTCTCCTCCGCGGAGGCAGCTTCTTCAATTTTAGAGTTCAAGGCCACCTCCAAATTATTTATTCTTTAAATGGATGCATCCTTGCGATCGGCAGCAGCAAGAACAATATTTCAGACCTCGACCAACTTTGCCTTGGCCTCTTCAAATTGTACCCTTAACAGGGCGACCTCTTGGCTAAGAGTCACCACATTTTGCTCGCTTTGCTGCAACCTAGCCTCCAACTCAACGGCCTTAGCATCTTGTTCCTCCAGTGCAGAGAGGCGAGCAACAATTAGACCTCGCTCGACCAACAGTTGATCCTGCTCGGATGTGAGCTTTTCTTTATCAAGGATCAGCATCTGAAGGCTCTCAAAAACAAGAAAGTTATCCTGCAAAACTAAAGTATAATTTAAAAATCCTACCATAACAAAGTTAGAAGGAACAATAGAGGGAACAAATATTGTACCGCCACTGCATTGTGCATGGCATTATTCACCATAAACTCTCCCGAGAGAGACTGTATTTTATTCCTATCCTTCTCTAAAGCCAGAGGCTTCAGATAATTGTCAAATTCCACTGATCGGGACAGCAGATAGCATTCAGTAAAAATCGAGAGGGAGACGCTCCTCCTCCTCTAAGGATCTGCGGAGGGTGCCGAATATTTATATCCCAAATTCCCATGAACTGGGACTAGGAAGGAGGGACATTTTCCTCTTGGATGACTGCGGCCGGTGGAGATGATGTAGCAGTTGCTGGTGGAGAGGGCAAGGTTGGAGAAGAAGGAGATGAAGCTGATGTCATTGTAGGTTGAGAAGCAACTGTAGTAAAATTAGTGCTAGGTATTGGTTGCACACCAATTCGAGTGAAGGCCTCCTGCAGCAACCTCGCCGCATCTACGGGGTCAGCCAAAACTCCTCCTCGGAGACGGTAACAGAGCCCTGTGGAAGACCTGAATTCAACAAAGGGAAAATTTAGTTGGTTCTCTTATATATGAGATGAAAACAAGATAAGTTCAAGAATTAACTTACCATGATTTTGGCCTTCCACCCATATTTAAGGGCCAATTATTTCCATCAGCGGGTATCACGCGTAGTAACATCCAAAATCTTCTGGACCCACTAGTCCAAGCCTTCAACCCCTGATGGTGTCCACCGAGTTGCTGAAATAATAAAAAAAGAAGGATCAGTGATAGCATAGGACAAACTTTAACTAGAAGAAAAGACAAATACGAGTACAGTCCATGATTCAGGGAAGGATGGAGTTGTGGCCGGGATAATGTCCCTGGTGGCAAATGATAACTAGGGATTTTAACCTATTATTTGTTCTCTTTTGCTTAGGTTTAAGTATTCCCGAAAACTAACTTAATGTGCTTGCTTGCAGGGTTTGGTCAAAATGAGGCAAAGAAGCCAAAATAAACTCAAGAAGGAGTCAAACTTGCACAAACCCAAGGTTGGAACTCGACCGCGGACAGTGGTAGAAATACGCGTCCGTGTAAGGACCACCGTTGAGGCGGCCATAAATACGCGGCCCACGAAAGTAAGGTTCAGAGAGGCTGACTTGGGCACAAGTTTAACCGCTGACTGCGATGGAAAAGCGCGGCTGCAGAATATTTGATGTGGCCGCGATGGTATTTTTGCTGAGAGCGGAGTTCGAGTTTTAGAGACTTCAAAGTTTGGGCTAAAATAAAGAACGCGCCCCGCGTCAAAATTATGCGGC
Organism: Nicotiana knightiana; assembly: GCA_005239525.1. Lineage (NCBI taxonomy): Eukaryota > Viridiplantae > Streptophyta > Magnoliopsida > Solanales > Solanaceae > Nicotiana > Nicotiana knightiana. Next base: position 122,694 of record ML381233.1, read on the forward strand.
CGCGAATTGATCATACTCGGCCGCGAAGGGAATTTTGTTGAGAGCGCATCTTGAGGTTCAGAGACCCTAAAAGTCATGCTTAACAGAAGAACGAGGTCCGCATCCAAATTACGCGGCCGCGATGGAAGCATACACAGACGCGAGTGAAATTACGCGGTCCGCAAAACTTAGCCCAATCCAAGACCAGTATTGAAGAAACGCAAACCGTGCTTATTATTACACGGCCACGAAAGCTCAAGCGCGGACGCGGTCAGATTTATGCTTCCGTGAATTCTCCGCAGGGCATTTTTGTCCGGAATTTTTAGTTGTGTATAAATAGACCTTTTTGACATTTTTTAGGTTAAGTTTTGTTTGAAGGAGCACGTGAACAACTGGGTTGTACCCTTTTGAGTAATTTTAGAGTATATTTATCTTCAATCTTTAGATTTTCATCTTGTAATTGAATATTATGGCTTACATTTCATCTTTACCTTTGATTTCTGCTATTATCATGAGTAGCTAGACCCATAGTTAGGGTTGTGACCCAACCCTAGTGTGGATATTTAATGGTTCTTGAATTTTAGGGCTTAATTATTTATGGGTTAGTGATATTTAGCCTAATTCATGCTTTAATTCTAGAATTAGTGGTTGCAAACACTGATTTATGCCTTTGTGACTTATGTTCTTCTTGAGAAAGAGGGACTAAGTCTAGTAAAATTAGGCTAACAAGGAATTGGGGTGAATTCAAGAGATTTATAGCCCCAATTAAAGGGTTAAACCTAGAGATAGTAATACCCGACTTGATCTAATTTCACTTGCATTGCATTAGCACCCATTTGGGCTTGAGAAAGCCAAATCCGGCAAAGTCACTCAAACTACCGAGAGGTATAGAGTGAGCACTTTTGTGTGATGATATATCACGACCCCAATCATAACAAGCTTATCCTAAATTCTTGATAATCATTAGATACTCACCTAGGTGGAAGTCACTTCCCTAGTGCCTTTTAATCCTTGAAAACTTTCACAAAAATATTGTACTTAGATTACTCTTAGCATTCAATAGTATAAAATTAGAATAGAGTCAATCACAACAATGTTTAGAAGTGCAATTAGAAACAACACCCACATCTAGGTTAGCTAGATACCCAATTCCAAACCAAATTAACTCTTTATGGAAATTCATCCCAACCTCATCGGGTAAAACTGCATCGACCACTCCTCACTACTATATAGTGGTGTAGGGTTGGAATCGATAACTTTTTAGAACCGTTGCCGGGGAGTTAGACGGTTTTGGATATCTATCCAACTATTTGTGTGTCTTGTTTTTCTTTCCTTCTGTGTTTCTAACTTTTGTGTGTCAATCACTTTAGGTACCAAATGGCTCATAATGATGTTCTCGGAAATATTCTCCCGGGGGAGGGGGTAGATGACAATGGTGAGGATGAGGTTAATCTAGAACCTCAAGTCCAAAGAAGAGGTTGCCAAGCAAATGACAATATTCTAATCCCTCCCCCACCTCCTTCACGGGCAGCACACCGGGTGCTTCCAAATGAAGGTTATGCCAGTGCAATTGTCCAGCCCCGGATCCGGTCGAGCAATTTCCAAATTACAAATGTCATGATGACCCTATTGGAGCAAAGGGGTTTCTTCACTGGCGCTCCCCATCAGAATGCATATAAACATCTAAAGGGTTTTGAAGACACATGATGGGGGAGCAAGCAGAAAAATGTGTCAGAGGATGCTCTGAGATTGAGACTTTCCCCTTTTTCACTTAGAGAGAAAGCTTTAGACTAGCTCGAGAGGCTACCCAACCATTCCATCACCACTTGGAATGAGTTGGAGGATAAGTTCATAGCCAAGTTTTTCTCACCGAGTCATATGGCAGTATTGAGGGATGAGATCTTAGCCTTTAAACAGGAACCTAATGAACCCCTACATGAAATATGGGAGAGATACCGGACTATGGTCAAGGAATGCCCCAACAATGACATGATTGAAGCAATGATCCAACAGACATTCTATAGGGGTATTAACACGACCAATCAGTGTGTGGTGAATCAGCTAGCTGGGGGAAATTTCATGAAAGTGCCTTATGTCGATGCATGTGACATACTTGATGAGATGGCTGACACATCCTCAGCTTAACAGAGTCGGGTAAATATTCCTCAGGGTGATACTAATGTCATCCATCTTCACAAGGAACTTCATGACCACGAACAAGCCATATCCAAATTGACAACTACTATGAATCAGTTAGCAAAGGCCAGCTTCAGCAAGTACATGGACCGAGACAAGTAAACGCCATCGAAGGGGTGAATTTAATGGTCAACAAGAGGAGACATCATGGTCAACAGGTGCAAGGGATTCAAGAACAATATGAGCAAGGTGGTAATGGTTACAACCAAGACGAGTCTTATGATGACCAAAGTGAAGAAGTGTTATATGCTAACAACTATCAAGGATAACGGAGCAATGCTCCAAATCAACAATGGAGATCGCAAGGCAACAATCAAAACTGGGGCAATCAAGGACAAGGGAACTGGAACAATGGCAACAACAACAACAACTCAAACAATTGGGGGAACAACAACCAAAACTAGGGGAATCAAGGAAACAACAATAGCAATTGGAGTGACAACAACAATAACAATTAGGGAGGCAATGGAAACCGGGGGTCGGACTTTCAAAGGCCACAGATGTATAAACAACCCAACAATCGGCCTCCATATCCGTCTCAAGGGAAATGTTCTTCAAACAATGAATGGGGCGGATAGAGAGTATGGTCAAACAGATGGTGGAAAGGAATGCCGACTCTGATGCTCAATTATCTTCCCATACCACCTTAATCCGTAACTTGGAAGTACAAATGGGTCAAATTTCACAAGCATTGAATACTCTTCCTAAAAGGGCTCTACCAAGTGATACAGTAGTAAACTCGAAGGGAGAGAACAATACATGTCATGCCATGGCGGTGACCACAAGAAGCGTAGGGGTGGAGATGCAAGTACCTCAAATCAAAAGAAAGTTGTGAGTGATGATGTGGTGTTGAAAAATGATGATGATCAAATAACTGATGAACAAGTGAATGATGAGACTTTGAATGATGAAGTGAGGATCGATATTCATGACAACGGGGAGGAAACCCAAAATGACGTGAACCCGTCTAGGGAACACGTGATAGACATACCGGAAATGGTAGTGTCTAAAGCCAAGACTCCTTTGCCAAGGCCTCCTCCACCTTATCCTTAAAGACTTGCCAAGCAAAATAATGAAAACCAATTCAAGAAGTTTATGGAGATGATGAAAAGCTTGTCAATCAATGTGCCCTTGGTGGAAGCTCTTGAGCAAATGCCAGGATATTCCAAGTTTATGAAGGATTTGGTAACTAAAAAGAGATCTATGAATTGTGATACCATCAAAATGAATCATCAAGTGAGTGACATTGTGCACTCGATGGCTGCAAAGCTTGAAGATCCTGGCTCCTTTACAATTCCATGTACCATTGGTAGTTTCGATTTTGCAAAAGCCTTGTGTGATTTGGACGCAAGTATTAATTTGATGCCATACTCCGTATTCAAGACGCTGAGTATTGGACAATCGAAAGCTACTTTGATGATATTGCAAATGGCGGATAGATCAATGAAGAGGCCGCTTGGTATTATTGATGATGTTCTTGTCCGGGTCGACAAGTTTGTTGATTTTATGATTCTCGAATGCGAAGTCGACTATGAGGTGCCTATAATATTGGGGGAGACCTTTCCTAGAAACGAGGAAGGCATTGGTTGATCCGGAAGCAGGGGAGCGCAGGTTGGGCGATGAAAAAGTTGTATTCCACGTGTGCAAATCAATTAGACAACCGAATAGTAATGAATTTTGCTCTTTTGTGGATCTTGTGACGGAGGTGATAGTTGATGACACGAGTGCCATGATAAATATGGAAGACCCTATGGAAGCTGTATTGTTGAACCATGAGGATTATGAAAGGGAAGGCTTGGTTGAATGTGCAAATTCCTTGCAAGGAATGGGATCCTACTCATATAGGCCCCGTAAACTCTCCTTGAACTTGGAAAATCGGAAGCCTCCACCGATAAAGCCCTCGATCGAGGAGCCACCAACATTGGAGTTGAAGCCTCTACCTTCGCACCTTAGGTATGAATTATTAGGCCCTTCTTCTATATTACTTGTTATTATTTTTGCTTGCTTAACCAAAGTGCAGGTAAACTCCACCCTTGAGGTGCTTCAAAGAAGGAAAAAGGTAATTGGATGGACTCTAGCTGACATTCGGGGTATAAGCCCTACCTTTTGCATGCACAAAATTATACTAGAAGATGATGCCAAACCTTCCGTGGAACATCAACACAGGTTGAACGAGGCTATGCAAGAGGTCGTCAAGAAGGAAATTATCAAGTAGTTAGATGTAGGGGTGGTGTATCCTATTTCGGATAGTGCATGGACTTCGCTGGTACAATGTGTACCGAAGAAGGGGGTATGACCATGGTCAAAAATGAGAAAAATGAGTTGATCCCCACTCGTACTGTAACCGGATGGAGGGTATGCATGGACTACCGAAATCTGAACAAAGTAACCCGAAAAGATCATTTCACATTGCCCTTTCTTGATCAAATGTTAGACAGACTTGCTGGGAGGGCCTACTATTTCTTTTTGGATGGGTACTCAGGGTACAACCAGATTCTCATTGCACCGGAAGACCAAGAGAAAACTACCTTCACATGTCCGTACGGAACATTTGCATTCTCACGGATGCCGTTTGGTTTGTGTAATTCACCGGCTACCTTTCAGCGGTGTATGATGGCAATGTTTACGGATATGGTGGAGGATTTCCTCGAAGTGTTCATGGATGATTTCAGTGTTGTGGGTGACTCATTTGAAGAATGCTTGGAAAATCTTGACAAAGTGTTGACCCAATGTGAAGAGACCAATCTAGTGCTAAATTGGAAAAAATGCCACTTCATGGTCGAGGAGGGCATTGTCCTCGACCATAAGATCTAAAAGAAAGGAATTGAAGTGGACAAGGCAAAGATTGAAGTGATTTCAAATCTCTCTCCTCCTACTTCCGTCAAGGGAGTTAGGAGTTTTCTTGGGCACGCGGGGTTCTACCGAAGGTTCATCAAAGATTTCTCCAAAGTGGTGAATCCCTTGTGCAAGTTGCAAGAAAAAGGATGCAAAGTTTGTATTCAATGAAGAGTGCATGAAAGATTTTGAACTTCTCAAGTGTAAATTGACAACCGCTCCCGTCATTACCGCACCCAATTGAAGCTTGCCATTTTAGCTCATGTGCGATGCTAGTGACGTTGTGGTAGGAGCGGTTTTGGGGCAAATGATCAACAAGATATTTCATCCGATTTATTATGCAAGTAAAACAATGAATGATGCCCAAGTAAATTATACGGTGATGGAGAAAGAGTTTCTATCCATTGTGTTCGTCATGGAAAATTTCAGACCATATCTCATGGGTGCCAAAGTGATTATTCACACCGATCACGCGGCACTCCGTTACTTGATGACCAAAAAAGACTCGAAAGCTAGGTTGATGAGATGGGTTCTTATGCTTCAATAATTTGACCTCGAGATCATTGATAGAAAAGGAAGTGATAACCAAGTGGCGGACCACTTTGTCCCATTTAGAAGAGGAGGGGAGGCCCCACGATGGCCTCGAAATTAATGACTCGTTCCCGGATGAACAACTCCTCTCAGTTTCTTTGAATGGTATGCCTTGATTCGTAGATGTTGCTAATTTTATTATGACCGGCATTGTCCCGAGTGAGATCTCTTCTAACCAAAGGAAGAAACTCAAACGGGATAGCTTGGATTATTATTGGGATGAGCCCTATTTGTTCAAGATTTACAATGATGGTGTGATCCGCAGATGTGTCCCGGAAGAGGAGCAAATGAGTATTCTTGATGCTTGTCATTCCTCGCCCTACAGAGGTCATCATGGTGGGGCGAGAACTGCTTACAAGGTTCTTAGCTGTGGATTTTATTGGCCAACCATTTATAAAGGTGCAAGTGAGCTTGTTAAGAGGTGTGATGAATGCCAGAGAGCTGGGGGAATCTCCAAGAAGGATGAAATGCCTCTCACCACCATTCTTGAAATTGACATTTTTGACGTGTGGTGCATAGACTTCATGGGGCCTTTTGTGAGTTCGTGTGGTAACACTTACATTCTGGTTGTTGTTGATTATGTATCCAAGTGGGTTGAAACGGTGGCTCTGCCCAACAATGAAGCAAGGAGTGTGGTGGAATTCTTAAAGAAAAATATATTCATAAGGTTTGGCACTCCTCGGGCTATCATCAGTGATGGGGGTTCTCATTTCTGCAATAAGGCCTTTGACACTTTACTTTCCAAGTATGGTGTCAATCATAAGGTGTCAGCCCCTTATCATCCCCAGGCGAGTGGACAAGTTGAGGTCTCCAACAGGGAGATAAAGAGCATATTATCAGAAACTGTCAATGCAAATAGAACGGATTGGTTAAGGAAACTTGACGATACTTTGTGGGCTTATAGGACTGCGTACAAGACTCCAATCGATATGTCTCCGTACCGGTTGGTATTTGTGAAAGCATGCCATTTGTCGGTTAAATTAGAGCATAAAGCCATGTGGGCACTGAAGAGGTTAAATCTTGAGTGGGATGTTGCAGCCAATCTCCGGGTGGAGCAACTCAATAAACTAGATGAGTTCCGATTTCATGCCTATTCCAGCTCGTCCTTGTATAAGGACAAGATGAAGTACTTGAACCACAAATATGCCCTGAACAAGGAATTCAAGGAGAGTGATTTGGTTCTTCTCTTCAACTCCCGGTTACGACTGTTTAGGGGAAAGCTTCAAGTCAAAATGGAGTGGCCCTTTTGAGGTGGTGCACGTGACTCCGTTTGGTGCTCTTGATTTGAAAAACAAAAATGGTGAAATATTCAGGGTTAATGGGCACCGAGTGAAGCATTACTTGGGCAAGTTTGATGACAGCCACGTGGTGGACTTGATCAGTTTCCAATGATGATGGTAACTTGCGTCATGTCGCAATGTTAAATCAGGCGCTTCTTGGGAGGTAACCCATGTGTTTTCTCTTTCCTTTTGATTTTCTTCTTATATTAGGCTTTATTTTAAACTAACTGGTTGTGAGCTTTGTGTAAGAATTGTTTGTGCAGTGCAGGATTGTTGCTGGAAAAATTCATCTAAGTATGGGAATTACGCTGACCGCGCTCAAAATTTTGCGGTCAGCGAGAGCTTTTCATGGGGGCGTAAATGGTCAGCGGACACGGACTTGAAAAGTCCAGAATAACAACTCTCTGAAGTTGTATTCGCGTCCGCGGTCAAAATTTCGTGGTCCGCATTGCTCTTTCACGGATGCGCTAGTTTTTCCGCTCTCAGCGGATTTGTTCCAGCAACATCCATTCAAAAAGGTAAAAGCGCGGACCGCGGTGAAATTTCATGAACCGCGCTCAGCTAAGTCGGTGGGACCGCCTAGGGTTAGTATAAATAGAAAGTCCCTGGGACTTATACACTTTTCGAACCCTTCGCTTTCACCGCAATAGACCATTGTTCATCATCTAGACCATTAGTTTTATACCACAAATCACACAACTGATATGTTAAATTTCATTGTATTAAGTTTATTTCTTTCTTTTGTTTTCTTTTAGTTCTACTTTTTCTTTCTTTTAGTTAGGATTAATACATGCCAAAATCAAATTGATTCATAACAGAGGCTTAATTCAATATGGCTAATTGATTTTCATGCCTAATGGGGGATAGGGTTGTTCACTATGCCGGTTAATTGCCTAAATTTTTTCTAAGTGAAACCCTAGGTCATAAATTTTTCATCAGTGCCAATATGTTTTGAAGTTCGCGGACCGTGGTCCAAATTTTGCGGTCCGCGTTCATACCTTTGTATGTGTTGAATTGGAAAATGTTTCACGGCCGTGATGATTTCTCTGCGTTCCGCGGTTGACTTTACGCAGCCGCGTCCATAATTACGCGGACCGCATTCTTGATCTTCAGAGACTAAAAAAATTGGGTCTGCGGTCGCGTTCATTTTTACTCAGTCGGCGTTTAATTTTTCGCGGTCGCGCCCATTTTTACGCGGTCAGCGGATATCTGTGTTCAGAGAGTGGGTAGTCTGAACCCCACTCTTTCGCAGAAATGTTCCTTTTTACACGGACCGCGATGGCCATTCCGCAGCCGCGCCCCTTTTTACGCTGTCAGCGAAACCCCTTCTTTGTGAAACACTATGATCATTTCATCTGCTTTCTTTTGATGATTCATTAAACAACAGTACTGATGAGCTTTCACTAATTGTGTATGCAGATAATGGTTTGATCTTGCGGCGGAGCTGAAAAATCACAACGTAGGGGAGAAACCTCCCGGGGCCGGGGCAGAGGGAAACAAACTGCACCCTTAGCTCCCTAAATGATGATTGGCAAGAAACAAACCCTCCGGAGACCCACTCCCAACACTTCTGAGACTAGTGAATATGTCCCCTCCCAGGAGATTTCTGAGGGGGAAGCTGCCCAAACCCAATAAGAGATTCAATCTCAGCCCTACCGCCTCGTCAATGAATCTACCTCCTTGTCTGGGTCGTCTGATGGCTCAGAAGGAGGCAGTGAGACTTCGGTACCACTTTCCCCACCTGCTGCAACTCCGACCTCCACAGCGGCCCTAATTAATATTGATGAAGAAGAGGATGTCCCGGATGACAGGATAGGTGGTGGTACCAGGGTTGGAGGTTTGGTGAGATCAAGAAACCCCGCAATCTGGCAAGACAGATTCACCAGTGAGAAAGCCTACCACAAGTCCCGGGAATGGTGGCCTCAAAGGTCGCTCACGCTCGAGAGGGATTTCATTGAGAGAGATCTTCTACCCCACAATCCCAATGTTAAGAGGCAAGTCAATGAAAGAGTGGGGTGGAAGTTATTCACTAGCAAGCTACCGGAGGCCAATGAGTAGTTGGTCAAGGAATTCTATGCTAATGTCTCCCACATAAAAAAGGGCACATATTTGACCAAGGTACGGAACCGAAAGATCAAATTTGATGGCAAGTCACTAAATAAATATGTTGAGTTCGATGATGTGGACGAATCCCTCTACTTGGAGAACGTAGCATTGGATGAGTTAGCCCGTCCATGGCTTGAACAGGTGATAGCCATCCCCGGTACAACACCGGCTTGGCTTACACCTAGGGTTCTAATTCATAGGAACACTCTGAGCTTTGAAGAGAAAGGGTGGTTCACCATCGTGTGCAGCCGGATAGACCCATCTCAGCATGACAGTGATATCCCAGTCTCACGGGCAATTATTATGGCTTCTATCATGGGGGGGGGGTACCCGATAAATGTGAGGAACATTATGGCCAGAACTATTAACAAAGCTATCGGGAAGGACGAAAGATCATACCCCTACCCAAACTTCCTCACCATGTATTTATAAGACCAAGATGTAGAATGGGGGGATTTTGACACAAAGGTCAAGCCAAAAAGGGCCTTCTCTTGGTATAACCTTCAGGGACCAAACAACCCCAAGTCCAAAGGCAAAGCCACTACCTTCGCTGGCCAGTTTGAAGAGCCAAGGGTAGTGGCCTCTAGGTCCGAGCCTTCCCCAACCGAAGGTTCGTCTGCTGCTATGCCACCTCAGTCCTCAGGGCTATCAGTATCTTTCCCACTCTTTGTGCCTTCTTCCTCAGCTTACCCTCAGACTGCATTGCGGGTCAACTAAACCTTGTCCAACATCAACAACTGGATGCAGGTAGCTACATCAAAGCTATCTGCCCTATCCAGTGTAGTCGCAACACAGGTTGCTCCAGCACAACTTTAGATGCCTCCGTCAGTAGAGGATTCATTGAAGCAGATCCTTGACAACCAGAAGAAAATTCTGGAGGCTTTAGGTACTCAGGAGAAGGTGATCAAGAAGCTGGGTAAGCAGGTCAAGAAGGTGAAGAAGAGTCAAGAGCATTTGAAGAAGGAGGTGGAGAAGCTTACTTCCGCCGGTGATATTCCTCTAGATATCCTTATGGAGGAGACTGCCCCTGCAGCACAGACAGCACAGCCTTCAGAGCAGGAGGCTGACGGAGAGCCGGTGAGAAGATTTGTGGTACCCCAGACCGATGACTTGGAGATTCAATTGGAGGATCCTGAGGGTGGTGATGAGTCTACCTGAAAGAGACCTCATAGGGAGTTTTCTTTACTCTCAATCCCTCCCCTAACTTTATTTTTGCTTTTAGCATTAAGGATAATGCTAATTTCTATTTGAGGAGGGGGGGAGGGTCTTATTTTGATTGAGTTTATAACTTTGATGATTGGCTTGTAATAATTCTAATACTATTTTTCGTTATTTTCATTTTTGTTATTTTTCACTTTTGGTATATATATAAATTTATCATTCCATGTATATATTCATCCCCATTGTGTGTATATTTGTTTCACTCCACTATTGTACATATTCATTTTACTTTTCGTATTGTACTCTATAACTTCTTTAGTAATTTCCTTATAGTTTAGCTTTTTATTTCCTTTAGTAGCTTCTTCTTGAGTTTGTAGCTTCTTTTTATACTTTTGCGTGATCAATAAGCCTTTGGTTTTCTTAATGCCATGGTTCTTTCCAAAGGTGGATGTTGTGTGAACTGGGTGGCTCTTCCCCACGATGGATGGCATGACAACCTTCTTAAGGATTGAGCCTATTTTTCTTTTTGTTTTGATATATAGTAGTAATGAATAAAAGTGTCTCAAGTAGGTTTCACTTGGAACTAACACATTTACCTTTGACCTCATGGTTTGATACAAGTTGGTTGATGAGATTAGCTCTAGTTGTGACCTTTAGACTCTTGAGTTGACTAAAACTAACATCAAGTGGTTTATGTGAGCCATATGTTATCTTCAATCTTAGTTAGGGTTGTTGTGTGCCCTCGACTCTATTCTCTTTAACAATCCAGTAGCTTGAGAGGTGAGGTATGGAATTGCAAGTCCAAGTCTCGTGCCAATAAGTCTAGAACTTGCATTGAATTTTTGTCTAGGCGAAATTCTAAGTGTAGCTCGACTTGAGAAGTGATTATAGGCTCTCCTTGGTCCCATTTTGAACTTTGAAAACTTCCATAGCCTAGCAATATGATATCCCTTGTCAACCCCTTTGAGCCTAAGCCTTTTTCATTCAATAACCACATTACAAGCCTTTATCCGTTTTACAATGACCATCTCTTGGCACCCAATCTTTATTTAGCATTCACGTTGAACAATAGGAAAAATTCATAAGTTTTGGGGAGAGACGAGGAACTTCAAGTGATAAAAGGTTCAAAGAACAAAATGATTTGATAAGAAGGAGAGGCAAGGAAAAGGATGAAAAGATAAAAATAAAGATGTCAAAAAGAAATAAAAGTTTGAAGGGATTCAAAAAAGAACAATGTTGAAAGGAATGGAATAATGAGAAAAGGAGAAAATGATCGTTATGGGTAAGAAAGAGTGACGATGTGTCTCTCTAGTTCCCCTAAGGAAGAAGAATATGACTCAAAGAATAAAAAATATATGAGCCGAAATGAGAAAATGGAGTGCTTAAGGAAAGATGAACCCATCATAGTTCGTTATGTCCTACCTTGATCCAAAAAGCCTTCATTACATCCCGCTAAAGCCCTATAGGATTTCAAGTTGACTGAGCTTACATTAGTGGTGATTTACATGAGGGGCAAGCTTATGGTACTTAGAGTCGGACTTGTGACATTCTTTTGAGAGTGATGAGCGCACTACTTTACAATCCATGTTTTGAGTGTCATATTCTATAAGGTGAGATTAGCTGAGGAGTCTGGGATCAACAATGACCTACGTGAGAGAGAGAGCCTCCTTGATGAATTGATTCAACTCTTGATGCTCTTGCGTCACACTAGAACTATGGAACTCAAAAGGTCATAGCATGATATTGTTGATAATGCATTTGTGTTGAGGGTAATTGTTAGTCCCAATTGATGCTTGATGAAGTCACCTTAGGACATCTGAAATTTTCCTTTCTTTTTCTTATGGAGGTGGGAATTGCCTAGTTTTCTTGAGGACAAGCAAAAGCTTAAGTTTGGGGGAATTGATAACTAGGGATTTTAACCTATTATTTTCTCTCTTTCGCTTATGTTTTGGGTCAAAAATGCGTAGAGGTATTCCCAAAAACTAACTTAATGTGCTTGCTTGCATGGTTTGGTCAAAATGAGGCAAAGAAGCTAAAATAAACTCATGAAGGAGTCAAACTTGCACAAACCCAAGGCTGGAACTGGAGCGCGGATAGCGGAAGAAATACGCGTCCGCGTAAGGACCGCCACTGAGGCGGCCACAAATACGCGGCTCATGAAAGTTAGGTTTATAGAGGCTGACTTAGACACAAGTTTAACCGCTGACCGCGATGGAAAAACGCGACTGCAGAATATCTGACACGGTCGCGATGGTATTTTCGCTGAGAGCGGAGTTCGAGTTTCAGGGACTTCACAGTTTGGGCTCACATGAAGAATGTGGCCCGCATAACCAAATGAAGAACATGGCCCGCGTCTAAATTACGCGGTGAAAAATTGATCATACGTGGACGCGAAGGAATTATGCTGAGAGCGCATCTTGAGGTTCAGAGACCCAGAAAGTCATGCTTAACAGAAGAACGCGGTCCGCGTCCAAATTACGCGGCCGTGATGGAAGCACACGCGGACGCGGGTGAAATTATGTGGTCCGCAAAACCTAGCCCAATCTAAGCCCAGTATTGAAGAAACGCGAACCGCACTCATTATAATACGGCCGCGAAAGCTCAAGCATGGACGCGGTCAGATTTACGCGTCCGCGAATTCTCCGTAAGGGCATTTTTGTCAGAAATTTTCAGCTATGTATAAATAGACCTTTTGATATTTTTAGGTTAAGTTTTGTTTGAAGGAGCACGTGAACAGCTGGGTTTTACCCTTTTGAGTAATTTTAGAGTAGATTTATCTTCAATCTTTAGATTTTCATCTTGTAATTGAATATTATGGCTTATATTTCATCTTTACCTTTGATTTCTGCTATTATCATGAGTAGCTAGACCCATAGCTAGGGTTGTGACCCAACCCTAGTGTGGGTATTTAATGGGTCTTGAAATTTAGGGCTTAATTGTTTATGGGTTAGTGTATTTAGCCTAATTCATGCTTTAATTGTAGAATTAGTGATTGCAAATACTGATTTATGCCTTTGTGACTTATGTTCTTCTTGAGAAAGAGGGACTAAGTCTAGGAAAATTACGCTAACAAGGAATAGGGGTGAATTCAAGAGATTGATAGCCCTAATTAAATGATTAAACCTAGAAATAATAATACCCGACTTAATCCAATTTCACTTGCATTGTATTGCATTAGCACCCATTTGGTCTTGAGAAATCGAAATCGGGTAAAGTCACTCAAACTACTGAGAGGTATAGAGTGAGCACTTCTGTCTGATGATATATCACGACCCCAATCATAACAAGCTTGTCCTAAATTCTTGATACCCATTAGATACTCACCTAGGTGGAAGTCACTTCCCTAGTGCCTTTTAATCCTTGAAAACTTTCACAAAAATATTGTACTTAGGTTACTATTAGCATTCAATAGTATAAAATTAGAATAGAGTCAATCACAACAATTTTTAGAAGTGCAATTAGAAACAACACCCACATCTAGATTAGCTAGATACCCAATTCCAAACCAAATTAACTCTCTGTGGAAATCGATCCCAACCTCATCGGGTAAACCTGCATAGACCACTCCTCGCTACTATATAGTGGTGTAGGGTTGGAACCGATCAGCAACTACAACAAACCACTCCATCCATCCACGGTCGTTGTCATCATCCATACTGGTGAACAAAGCATGGTGACCACGTTTACTGAAGTTTATCATTCCCCCCACGAAAAATCTTGGGGGAATAAATGTTCATCAGTCGATCCAGGGAGAGCTCTTCCCCCATCTCCTAGCATAGACACCAAAGACAAGCGACCGTCCGCCACTCAAAAGGGCTCATTTATGCCAAACAAACCTGGTAACAGAAGCAAAACTCCAAGATAACAGAGTCAAGCCTCCCGCTCAATGAGAACGGGCCTAAAGTGAAGGGGTACGTGTAAACGTACGTAAAACCCTTCTTGGAGATGGTTACCTGTCCCGCTAGGTCAGGAGCGATGATGTCCAAATCTAGGCAATCACAGTCCCTTTTATAGCAGGGATGCTAGAAGGATGGATGGATGGATGGAAGAAGGATATACACCAACAACTCATGTGCGAGAGTTAGTATAAGGGAATTTTTCTTCGAAATCCTTAGTCGTAGTAAGTTTTTTGGGGATAATGGTGCTCATCATAGGAGGAGTAGAATCATCAATACTTTCTTTGTTCTTTTAAGAAATAGAGTTTTTGGAAGAAGAAGCCATAGTTAACAAAGGAAAACAAGGGTTTCTTTGAAGAAGTAGGTTGAAAGCAAGAGTGAGATGAATAAAGAAAGTTTGAAAAATTATGAAGTGTAAAAAAAGACGATTGATGTGTATAAGTAAAGGAATAGAAGGCTAAAATCGTGGACATGATTATCTCAAGAACCGGCGAAAGTGTTGCTACATCATGGGATGACGCGTGTTCGGGATGTTAAATACAGAGAGACGTTCGTCTAATCAACCATTAGAAACTTTTCAGGGTGGGTCAGAGAATTTCCCTCCTAGAAAGGTATCTTCACCAACTTACCGGTGACACAAGGATGTGCCACCGGAAAGTAGGGAGACTATCAGTATAGGGCAAAATAAGGTCATATTAAATACATGCATAATTAAGCGACACGTGGAACCGGAGATAGATGGAAAGCAAGACAGGTGGAAATCAAGTCCGGAGGCAGTAATCTCGGTTGTCCTCGAAGGGAATGTTGCTCACAAAGACAAATAAGCGCCTGCCACCCAGTAACATTTAATGGAGAATACTCTATAGTATTAAGCACATAGATTGTTACAGAAATATGACATTCATAGCTTGATTTTACACATTTTCAATGTCCCCCATAATTGCCATATAAGAGGGGCTTGATCCTAGGACCTTGTTTCCTAGGTGCAACTATAAATAATGAATTTGACAGTAATTGTAGGGACATGAATTTTCTGACAAATTTATGCTATATATTGTTCAAAGCTCAATAATATTTTATTTTCTTGCTTATTAATATTGCTATTACTGCCTTCGGAAGCTCTGCTCCAAGAACCAAGATGTCTGATGTCTTATCTCGATTTCGACGCTAAGTGCTACATTCTTATTTAATTTATTTATCACTGTGGGATCGAATCAATTCGTTTGTCTATAAAGAACGTAGAAATTCAACGGTACCATTTTACGGGTAAACAATAGGTACATGTATCTTAATGATACATTGAATAAAATGCATGGATATCCACATAAATCAAATATGTTTAGAACATTTCTCCTTGGATGTCCAATAATATATTATGTGCCTCATTAAATCTTATTAGGAAAAACTTAATAAAAAAAGAATTCACGCGTACGCGCGCGCGCGCGCGCACACACACACACACACACACATATATATATATATATAGTTAAAAAAACGTATACCCCATATTTTAAAAAATCCACTTGTTATCTCCAAAATTCTAATCTTGCATATCAACTTCTGAAATATTGAGGTTGGTAATATCCTATTGAATAAATCTGTCAAATTACCACTTGAATGAATTTATTGAATATTTATTTTATGATTCTTTTGAGTAAAATTAATTTTTCAGTTTTGGTGAACGACAAAATGAAATAAAGAGAGCTAGGACTAGAGTTTGTATGGAAAAGGTATTTTGAAAATTAGAAAGGCAGAATGGCTTAAATGGCACCTGTACTTGTTCCACTTTGTCATGTCGGTCCCCAAACTTAGAAGTTTGCCAATTGAACGCTTACACTCATATAAACCGTGAATAAACGCTTATGACATGAGGCTGCCAGTACGTGTAATACAAACGCCTACACGTTGGATGCCACGTCAATAAAATTAGACCACGTAGGCTCCAAGTCACTTATTATGGCCACATAGGATAATAAAACGGGAAAGGATTATTTACCCCCCCCCCCAACCTAATATTTTTCCCTCATTACAATTATCGCGTACTTAGGGCTTAGAAAGTATCGAACAACAGTCTCTCCTCTCTTTTCCTTCGTCATTGCCGGCATTTTCATCATCACATTGCAATTGTTATCAAAGTTTGTGGGGTAATTTTCTTCATATGTTCTTCATATATTATCTTTGTTGATCTTCATTTCCCTCAATATATGGGGCTTTTGCTCTGTTTAGGATTTTTAGGAAAATGCTGGGTTAGGTCATAATTGTTGTTTAATTTTCCTCTATATATGGGGCTTTTGCTGTGTTTCGTTACATGTTGGAGTAAAATCCCTTTTTAATGTAGTGTCATGCATGTAATGTCATATTTGGTTATTCCGTTTAGTTTTTGGGGTTTTTTCGTCAAAGCAGAATTTCATCTTAGGTTTATGCATTTTTTTTGTGAAGTTTGTTGGGTCTCCTTCTTGTTAATGGTCCACCAGAGTATTTCTGAATATTATAGGGTATTGTGGGGACGAAAAAGGCATCTTTGAGGCTTCTTTACTTAAAAAATGTGTCTTTTTTGTTGGTTTGTTTATGGAGTTGTGTAAAGGTGCAACTTTTGATAACAAATCATTGATAACACTATTTGTTTTGTTGCTTTGCAGGTATGAGAAGAAAATGGCTTCAAGCCTAGTTAACCTACAAATCCACCACGGTGGTAATTTTGTATCGGACCCTCACCTAAGGTATGCAAATGGACTACCTTGTCCTCAATTAGCTACAATGATGTTGATGAGCTGCATATTATGTTGTTTCACATGTTTGCTAGGGACTTAGGATTTTCAGAAGTTGATTTATTTGGATGCAAAGTTAATAATGGCTACTATATTTTAAAAACATATGCTGATGTGCTAAAGTTTCTTAATACATTAAAAGGTGGTGATTTTGTTGATGTTTGTATTGTCCATAAAATTACTGATCCTATTCTTGTTGAGGACATAACTAAACTAGACCGCACTATACAAACACATGGGCATGACAGAGGGTTAAATGCTAGGGCTGATGTGTCACCTCCCAATAATGATATAAATAGGACTGAAAATGACAAAGATAAGGGTAAGGGGGCTGATATAAATGGAGAAATAGAAGAATCAGATGAAAGTGAAGGTAATAACTTCTCATCATATCACCTTCAAACATCAGAATTTGATTTCGCTGAGGAGTTTGATGATTCTTATTCATCTGACTCACTGTTTTATATAGATGAGAACATTGAAGAGTGTAGTGATTTAGAAGATGACTTAGCTGAAATTAGACAGTCTAAAATCAACAAAAAGAAGGATGCTAAGTAAATATAGATGAGATACCATCAGGTCCAGTTGGTATAGATTATGGTTTTGAAGATATGCATAAGAACAAAAGGGGAAAATATGAAGGGAAACTAGGATGGGATGACCAGTATTTTGATAGCTCAGATCCAGGTAGTGAGTGTAGTGATGATGAAAGAGAACTTGTTGGCCCTGATTAAGTAAGGGATGCACCAACTTGGAATCCAAGTAAGAAGGTCTACTTTGACACAAGTTGCAAGAAAATATTATTTGAATTGTATATGATATTTGATAATGTTGTACAATTTAGGGAGGCATTGCAAACCTATTCTATTTAAAAAGATATGAATCTTAAGTAGAAACCTAATAAGAGGGAAAGAATTAGGGCAAACTCCACAAAGTAAGGTTGTCCATGGCATATTCTTGGCAGCATAGAAGGTAGCACCATAAATTTTAGAGTGATTACATACTACCCCGCACAAATGCTACAAGAAGATAAGGAACAAGATGTGTAACCTACCATGGATTGCAAATAACTTCAAAGACAGAATAATTAGTGAGCCTCAAATTAAGCTTCATCAAATTCAAGCCTTAATTAGGAAAGCATATGGTCTGTATGTGAGTAAAACTTCCTGTAGAAGAGGAAAATAATAGTTATGAAGGAGAATATGGGTGATTACAAGAAAGAATGTTCTAGGCTTCATGATTATGCAGAAATGCTAAAGTCTACTAATCCTGGCACTACTGTAGTGATAAGGACATCTAAGAATTCAGAACCCGTCAAGGAGGTGTTTATGGGCATTTATGTCTATCTCGAAGCATTAAAAACTGGATGGTTAGAAGGTTGCAGAAACATAATTGGATTTGATGGTTCATTCCTAAAGGGAACATGTAAAGGTGAACTGCTTTCCTGCATTTCCAAGGATGGAAATGATCAAATGTACCATGTGGCTTGGGTAGTAGTTGAAAAGGAATCAAAGGATATATGGTCTTGGTTTATCAGATGTCTCAAGCATGATCTGAACTTGACAGAAACTAAAGGGGAAGGACTGGCAGTCATGTCTAATATGCAGAAGGTATGGTTTCTAACAATTTGTCTTTAAAGTGTAATTGTGTTAATTTATATTTAAGTTATAACAATATAATGTTGTTGATTGTAGAGTCTTCATCTAGCCATAACTCAATTATTGCCAAATGCTGAGATGAGGTGGTGTGCTAGACATATCTGGGCTAATTGGAAGCAAACTTGGCCTGGTGAGGAAAGAAGGAAGCAAAAAATTCTAGCAGTGTGCAAGAGCTACATTTGAAGTTTACTTTAGCGAGAAGTTGGATGAAATGGACCAGCTTGGGGGAGATATTGTTCAAGACTTACAGAAATACAACAAGGAGACATGGTGTGGGGCATACTTCAAAGAACAAAGCAAGTGTGATGTAGTGGATAACAACATGTGTGAGACATTCAATAGTTGGATATTGGCAGCTAGGCACAAATTTATCGTTACTATGTTAGAGGATTAGAATCAAGTGTATAGAGAGGATGAATAGCAGGAGAGAGTTTTCTGGAAAATGGGTAGGTGATATATCACTCATGGCTATGGAAATACTTGGAGAGAATGCTCATAGGGCAGCCAAATGTGAAGTCAAATTTAATGGTAAAACAGGGTATGAGATCCAAGATGGGCCATATAAACATGTTGTTGAATTTAGGAGGTGTTCCTGTACTTGTATATCATGGCAACTCAAAGGAATTCCATGTGCACATGCAATTACAGCAATGCATTATAAGAACTTCGAGGTTAAGCCATATATTGACCATTGGTATAGGAAGGACACCTACCTTAAGGCATACAACAGATTCATTCAACCTTTAACAAGTATGAATTTGTGGCCAAAGAGCACACTGCCAGCTATTGAGCCACATGTTATAACTGCAATGCCAGGAAGGCCAAAGAAAAAAAGGAGAAAAGTTGTTGATGAACCAAAGAAGAAGATTGGGAAGGGTACTGCAATGTTCATTGTGCAAGACTCTTGGACATAACAAGAAAGGATGTCCATCAACAGTAAGTATTAATGCTCTTTGTACTCATTATCATATGAATTCAATTACTAGTATTTGTTTTATTATGTGTATGCATGGAAGCCAAGGGGAAGGGCTCGAACTAGTTCAGTTGGAGGTGAAACTGCTGAAAGTTCTTCATCAACAGCAGGGGGTGGAAGGACTGGAACTAGTGGAAGTGCATCAACAACAGCTAGAAGTGCGTCAGTAGCAGCAACTGGATCAGCAGTAGCAACTTCAACTATGGAAAGTGGAACCTTCACTCAACCAATCACTGATCCAAGCACACAACAATCAACTAATATTGTTCGAGGTCCAAAAACTAAGACCAATGAGCCTAGAAGAGGTAGTGCAAATGCAGGGTCTAAGAGACCAAAGGCTGCAGGATATGGTATGCTATTTGTTTCAAGTGGCACTGCGATACAGAGGTAAATATTTCCACTTAATAACACAATCAACATATATGGTTTACTAGATAATCTCTCACTCACAAACTTTTATTCTTGTGCAGTCTGGAACTACTGACAGAGTAGTACACAATTCTTCTACACTCATAAGTTCTGCCCCTACCAACATTGAAGTTAGGTTCAAACCTCCTGGACTAAAGTGGAAGGGTCAATATGCGGTTACACAAAGGCAGCTGCAAGAACAGACTTACAGAAGGGCAAACTCTGCTATAACCACTCAAGCCACACCAATGACACAATCCACACCAAGCAACTAAGCCACAACAGACATTAATTGAAGTACTCAATTGATATTTTGAAGACTTAATCATGGATATTTTTGTTGAATGCCTGTGGTAGACAATATTTTGTCAAACTACTTCATTATGTATGTATTTGTTGACTGCCTATCATAGACAATATTTTATAAAGCAACTTCTGTATTTTGGATATTTTATTAACTGCCTATAACAGGCCATGATATTAGTAGTTCCTGTACTTGTTACTGTAATGGAACCTTTGTCAATATATTCCATGAACATAATTTTACATCAATACAAAATATGTAGCCTAAACCCAGGAAATAAGAAAGTACACTATCAATCCTAAACACATAACATAAGATCTAACATTAGAACAACTACAACCGCAATTATAATAGCAGCAACTCTGAACTTCGACCTTCCTTGTCTTCTATGACAATGGCATCGATCACTCTTCTTAATCAAACCCGCAAGAAGAGTCTTGTAGTTTTCTTCCTCAATCGCAGGATCAACCCATCGAAAAAAGTCACAACCTTCACCAATCTCATATATTCGGCAGCCTAGGAACCTTCTTCCAAGATTGGTGGGTGTTTGTGACATTTTAAGATCTGCAGCAAGTCCACAATAACACAAAGGTTACTTCTTCATTGATGAAGGAGAAGATGTGACAATAGCTTATTTCTTGCCGGAGAAAAAAAAATAGATTTTGAAAAGAAAGGAGATGTCAAAAATTGACGGTACTGAAGAATCCCAGCAAAAAATTATATTTTTCACTATTGAAGCTAACAAAGAAGAAGGTATCAGATTTGGATAGAAATCAGCTTCTGTAATGTTCAACAATGGAGAATAAAGTAGAAAGAAGAAGATGACTGTTAAATAGGCCACATTATTACCGTTATGGCTTTTTAAATTTCCTTCACGCCCCTTACAGGCGTGTGAATCACGCACTAAAGCCAAATATGACACATAGGATCAGCCACGTAAGATAAGTGTTTATTATTCACGATTTATATAAGTGTAAGTGTTCAGTTGGAAAACTTCTGAGTTTGGGGATTGGCATGGCAAAGTGGCTCAAGTATAAGTGTCATTTAGGCTACGAAAAAGGGTCAACTTTGCCTCTGAACTATTAGATTTGGTCTAATATTTTCCCTCATCCACCTATTGGGCTAAATATATCCTTCACGTTAAGGTTTTTGACTCACACATGCCCTTTAAGTTAACAGCCCATTTCAGATTTTAAATCAAAATTATTTTTAATGACGTGGCATCATCCTATTGGTTGATTTAAAACCCACCCATATGTCCAACCCACCTACCCGTTTGAGCCCGACCCGACCCGACCCAACTCCTACATTACCCACTAAACCCTATAACCCATCAGCCAAATACGACTGAAGCTCTCCCCATACGACTTATCGAAATTCCACGACTGAAACACCCTCATAAGACTGTCCGAAATTCCACGACTGAAACTCCCCCAAACCTAATGCGACGATAGCGATGGCTGCTCGATGCAACTGGTTTTCAAAAGATTCAAGTTGAGGATCAATTTTTAAAGTATATTCTCTATTTAAGTAAGATTTTATTGCTTTTGTTGAATAAATATGGTTAGGGTTCTTGGAAATTTATCATCTACTGTTACTTTCGAGTTGTGGCAATTTTTGTACTGCTTTTTTTATGCTTTTAATGTCATTGTTTAGTAATATTGAGATTGCATGTGGTCCCTCTTTATTTTTTTGGTCTGTTTTAGGGATTTTGTATAGTTGATAGCGGTTTAGGGTTCTGATGGGGTCTTGTTGTCCGCTCAATCAGTTCTTTATTTCTAAGCTTTTGTGTTTGTTTTTGCATGTATAGTTGCATGTGGTCCATTAAACTTTATTCTTGTTTGTACTTTAGGACATAAAATATTGATAAATTGGACCTTATTTTTCTGTTTGAATATGTCTGATGGGTCCCTTTACCTTTTTTATGGCTTGCACGTGACTTTTACAAAGAATAGTTGAAAAGGTGGACTTGGTCTTGAATTATGGGGGCAAATGGGTCTTGAAACCTCAAATAGTGTACATTAAAAAATTGAATCACTTGTTTCAAGCTTATGATGTGGATTTGCTGTCTTATATAGACATTTGTTCGGAATACACAAAAAAAATGTGGGTTTAAGAAGGTTTAACAACTTCTAGTAATAGGGCCTTTAGGTAGGTACTTTCTGGTTGAAGGGGATTCAGGAATTAGAACACTACAACAACTTTTAACTAACCAACTAACTGTACTTCAATTCTTTGCTACTGATGACGGTGAAGAACATGTGTCAGCTCCTAGCATACGTCACCACAATGAACCTCACAGTGTCACTGTAGATGTTGGGACTGATTGTGAGTCATGTGAGGAAGAGGAAGCATATGAACATGACTCTAGTGATTATGATAATGATCAATTGGATCTATTTAGTAAGGAAAGGACTAAAGAAGTCAATGAAAAACTAGACAAATATAAAGAGTTGGAAAAAGGTATGAGTTTTGGGGATTTGGCTGAAGCTAAAAGAGTTGTGGGATATTATGCAATTGCTAATGGGAAGGGCCTTAAGGTTAAGAAGAGTGACACCGGTAGAGTTAGATATATGTGTGATGTTGGTTGTCTTTTTGAGTTATTGATATCTCAGGATAATAGAGATCAAGGATTTAAAATCAAAACTTTGAAAACAAAGCATACTTGTGAACGCGCATACAAGAATGGAAGAGCTACTCCCCAAGCTTTAGCACACTATTTCAAGAACAATGTCCAAAATAATCCTAAATACAAGGTAAAAGACATGAGGGTGGACCTAGAGGATCAATTTAAACTTAATGTTAGCTATTCAAAGATGAAAAGAGTAAAGAGGCTTGTGCTAGAGAAATTGGAGGGTAGCTTCATTGATGATTGCAATAGGTTAGAGGCCTATGCTCACGAATTGAGGGACAATAACCCTGGTTCTGATGTGGTGATAAATATTTCTAAAGTTGCTTTGGCAGAAGGAATAAGAAGGTTCCTTAGGATGTGTATTTGCTTTCAAACTTTGACAATAGGCTGGAAAGAAGGTTTGAGACCTCTTATAGGCCTAGATGGCACATTTCTAAAAGGGAAATGTAAGGGAATTCTACTGGTGTCCATGGCACAAGATTCAATGAAATATTTTTATCCTCTTGCATGGGCAGTCGTGGATAAAGAAACTGGTAGAACCTGGAAGTGGTTTATAGAGTTACTGAGAAATTCTTTGGAGCTTGAAGATAGTGAAAAATCGACATTTATGTCGGATATGCAAAAGGTAATTGTTTATCAATTTTTTTCCAACTATATGTTTAATTTATACTTTATTTGTAACTGATTTTCCATTATTGTAGGGGTTGTTGTAGGTTGTTTCCACTATCCTTCCAAAAGCAAATCACAGGTGGTGTGCTAGGCACATTGAAGCTAATTGAATTAAAAACTGGAGAGGTATATAGATGAAAATTTAATGTGGTGGTGTGCTTGGAGTACCTATGAAGAAGAACTCAAAGATCAATTAAGAACTCTGGATCATATTCATGAAGATGCTGCTCGGGAACTGTTACACTACCCTCCTCAAAACTGGTGTAGGGCTTACCATGCAAGAACCAGATGGTTGAAAATAACTTTACCGAATCATTCAACAAATGGATTATTGAAGCAAGAACTAAACCTATAATCAAGATGTTGGAAGACATTAGATTGAAAGTAATTTTTTTTCCTTATGTTAAATATTTTATAATTGTTTAGTACTATATTATGATCTTCCTTTTTATGGTAGGTAATGAATTTGTTGAAGAACCGTGAGGAGGAATGTAAGAATTGGAGCGAAGAAATTAGCCCATATGCTATGGAGCTTTACCATGATTACAGAGTGATTGCATTAGAGTGTAAAGTTGTCTTTAATGGAGATTATGGATATGAAGTGGTTGAGGGTAAAGATAAGCATACAGTGAACCTAGAATTGAAGAAGTGTACTTGTAGGGCATGGAATTTGACAGGAATACCATGTCCTCATATTATCAAAGCTTTAATGCACGACAAACAAGATTCATTAAACGAGGTGCATTGGTGGTATTCAAAGGAGGCTCATATTTTGACATACATGCATAAGTTACAGCCAGTGAGAGGTAAGAAATTTTGGAAAGTTGAGTCACAACATGCAATGGAGCCACCAGAAATACATAAAATAGTGGGTAGATCAAAGGTAAAGAGAAAAAGAGAAAAAGATGAGTCTAGAAAAAAGGAGGGGGTCTGGTCAACTTCAAGAAAAGGACTTGTAATGACATGTGGGTTCTGTGGTACAACAGGGCACAACTGAAGAAAATGCCTTTTGGTAATAGTCTTTTTCACATATTTTCTTATGTGACAACAAATTTTAATATATAAACACCATTTAATGAACAACTCTTGCAGGCTAATGGTGAAGGAACCTCCCGAACAGTACAAGATGTGCCCTTAACAGCACCACAAGACAGTCAAAATTCAGAATTTGTTTTCATGCCTACTCCTGGAGTGAGTCAATGTGATGCACCTTCAAACATATCTCAAGGGAAGGTATTTGTTGCAACTTCAACAATAGTTGATGATGAATATGAGGGTGAAGATGAAAATGAAGATGAAGATGAAGATGAAGATGAAGATGAAAAGCTGGATGTGATGCTTAAGGTGATATCTGAAGCTAAGACCAGGCTTGAACAAAGAAAGTTGCATCAAGAACCTATTGGTACTAGGAAGATTAGCTTCAAAGGAGATGTAGATGGTTTTAACGTGCCTACTAATCTGCCTTATTCACCAAGAAGCTCACTTGGAGAGGCAAATCAGCTATGTCCGCAAATCAGTTGGTAGCAGAAAAGGAAAAAAAATTGGAAAACTAAAGACTAAAAAAGACAAGCATAAGTGTAGTTTGTGTAGTTCAGTGATTTTTGTGTAATTTGATTGTTATGTACAAGCATTCAGACCTTATTTTTTGTTGTTTAAGTGGTGAATTAGTTGTGTAATGAATGTTTTGGTTATTACATATATTACTGTGTAATGACTGTAAAGTGTAATGGCTGTTATGTGTAGTCAATTCTGGTAAAACAGTTCATCAATTCATAGTGATCTACTGATTGTATTTCTATCTTCTGAGTATTACTTTTTACCAATTATATAAATGGAATTTGTTGGTAGCAGGAGCAGTTATATAAATTAGTTGTTGCCTTTCTTCTGCAACCTAGTAAAAGTTAATCTTTCACTTAATTCTCACATTGTACTTTTCAAGATTAACTAGTACCTGGCATGGTGTCAAATCTTTTTGAAACTTTGGATTTGTTATTTAAATTTCCTTCCCATTACATGATAACGTGATATTTTTTCTTTGTTCACATTATTTTCATCTGTTACTTCTTGTAGGCCACAGTATTCGTCATTTGGTTCTGTCCACAAGAGATTATTTGTTCGTCCCATCACTTTATAATATATGTCAAGCAGTAAAGTTCATCCGTGGTGTAATATGACTGTTTGTGTTGTTTGATTCTAGGCATGATTGGGAAAGGTGCAGAAGTGAGATATATATATATAGGTGAAAGGGCCAACAATATTGTTAAATCAATTTTCTGCTCTTACCAATAACAAAACTAAGTAGACAATTTTGGTGACACCAATATTAAGAGCAATTCTCGAAGAAATGTGAAAGCATACAGCGAGAAAAACCACAACAAACAATCATGCTAGACCAACAGTCCTTATATACTTAAACAAACATCAGTTTCCTCTCATCAATTTCTGCAATTTTTTTACATTTACAATCAAAACAACCAATCTAAACAACTAAAATCTGCAGATTTCCTTCATTAACTAACCAAAACAACTAATCTAAACAATTAAAATCTACATATTTCCTTCATTTAACAACCAAAACAACTAGTTTAAACAACTAATATTAGCAGCTTTTCATCATTAATACAACAAGACCATCATTGTGGCACCAACGCAAAAACACACAGATATGTTGGAATTTTTCATCATCAACGCAAAAGATTAGAGACCACCAACTTCAATACATCATTGTGCCAGCTACAAAAACAACAAAAATAGGCCATGACCATATCACAAGTTTTTTCCATCGCTTCGATTTCTGCTCCAAGTTTGAAACTTTCTCTTCCAAGGATACGTTATTCAAATCTGCAGCTTTACTCCCAACCATATCATCCACTGTCTTCCTCAACCTGTTCCTTTCGAGACGAAGGGCATTCAACGAATTTCTTTGCTTATGGATAAACATTGACACATGAGGTGGAAGTTCTTCGTCGCGCCATTCCCAATATCGACAACCATTAGTCTCATAACGACAACATTTGTAGAATCTACGACCAGCATTCAAAGGTGCCGTAGCAGTAAATTGGTTGGCAATCAATCCACAATAACATGTACGGTTCTCAATTTGGTCACAGGAAGAAGCAGAAGAAGATTCAGACATTTTGAAGCTAAAACAAGATGAAGAAGATCTAAGAACTCTGATTTTTAGATTTGGGAGAGGGAAGAACAAAAAGAACCCTAATTTTTAGAAAGGGGAGTATCGGTCATATGAATTTCGGAAGAAGCAGAAGAAGATTCAAACATTTTGAAGCTAAAACAAGATGTAGAAGATGTAAGAACTCTGATTTTCAGATTTGGGAGAGGGAAAAAGAAGAACAACAAGAACCCTAATTTTCAGAGGAGTTTCAGTCGTGGAATTTGGCCTAGCGTATTGGGGGAGCTTTAGTCGTATTTGGCTGATGGGTTACAGGGTTTAGTTGGTAATGTAGGAGTTGGGTCGGGTCGGGCTCAAACGGGTGGGTGGATTGGACATATTTGGGGTGAGTGGGTTGGACATATTTGGGGTGAGTGGGTTGGACATATTTGGGGTGGGTTTTAATCAACCAATATGATATTGCCACGTCATTAAAAATAATTTTGACTTAAAATCTGAAATAGAATGTTAACTTAAAGGGCATGTGTGAGCCAAAAATCTTAACGTGAAGCATATATTTAGCCCAATATGTGGTCGAGGGTAATATTAAACCAAATCTAATAGTTCAAGGGCAAAAGTGACCCTTTTCCGTTTAGGCTGTTCTTCCAATTGGAAACGATAATAGGAATAAAGTACAGGAGTAAATCTAGTTGACATTAAAATAATTAAGTAAGTAGAGGTTTTGCCAGTTTATTGATCTTTCACTATTTTAGCTTGAAGATTTATAAAAATACTTTTTTGTTTACCAAATGGGAAAAGTGATTATAACCCAAACAGCAGATTAAAATTTTGCTCAATTTCCTTAGCTCGCAGATGCCCAAGGGTTTAACCTTTTCCTCCTCTTCTCTCAGCAAAACAGAAACATGGGCGAAGATGAACGCAAGAAGGAAGTGGGAACCACAGTTGTCGAAGGAAGAGACAAAGATGATGATGATGAACAAGAAGAAAAAGAGATGAAGCCATGGGAGCAGCACTCAGCAGTGATTAGCATCCCTCGTTTCGATTACAAGGCTTATTCTTCCCTCCTCCGCCATTCCCATTCTGCCTTTCTCATCACTTGCCCCATCAGTTAGTTTACTTCCCTCCTTTAATCTCTCAGCATTTTCCCATCTGTGTTTTTCCCTCTTATTCTTGAATATTTATGTACTAATATTTCAATGAAAACGGGCTCGAATAGAGCGGATTGGATACATAGGATTAGTTTAGGGTTGAGGAATAGTTAATTGAATGAAACTTGATTTAGCTTTTCAAGTATATAAGCTAGGGAACGGATGTGTGGCAAATCGTGTTCTTTTGAATAAAGATTCACTAGAAAAATAAGTTGTAAGCTTGCTAGCTAAAATGTGTGCAACTTTCTTTCTTTTATTGGTTTTAGCAGAAGCTTAAACTCTGAAAAAAATTATGTGGTATTATTTGTTTGTTGGAATTTGGATACCTTTAAGGAACCTTCTCCTGCTAGTTATTGTGTAAATTTCTTTCTGAAGCGGGTGTTAGTTGGGTAATGATTCGTGCAAAGTTAACCCAAAGATTTTTTTCTGGGCAGTATATGGAAAAAGCAAGAAGGTTACAATATCTTAAACTCAGGAAGTTAAGCTACTTATAGGGTTTGTTAGTATTGGCGTACTTTTGCTAGTTTGTACAAAGTTCATTGAAAATCAGCTACTCTACTCAAGGAGAAAGTTTTAAAATATTCTTTGTAATCTGATGCATCGTTCCTATTAGACATTTTCAGGGTGGGTCTGCATATGTCATAATCCATCTGTTAAGTTGAAATATTTAACCTCACACAATTAACTTGAATTTGGAGCCTAAGCATCTTATTCACCAGGGCAACTGTCTCGGACAATGGAAGAAAGCTTGGATCCAAATGTATTGATTAAACTTCAATATAAATAAATTAGGACAGAAGGACTAGAATCTACTATGCGGGGAAAAGAGTGTTACAAGAATATAGCACATTACATTCTTGAGAATTTTATTGATCAATAGGAAGGAGCTAGAAATGAGTTTTGAGCTATAGAGAACAGAACCGTACAAAGAAAAGAGCTTAGATAAAAGATAAGTAGAAAACCGAGAGTTGGAAATATCAGCGCAGAAGGAGGGTAAGCGGTATAATAGAACAACTAGTTAGAAATGTATTTATAAGTTCTCCACCAGGACAAGATGAAAGTAAAAGAAAATACCTTCTTAATTTTGATCTTTTACGGACAGTATATTGGGATTACGTTGTTTTTTGGCTTTACTTTACGAACTCAGGAAATCATGTAAATAAATCATAGAACTACTTTACTCAAGGTGTGGCCTAGTGGTCAATGAGGTGCGTGAAAACTTTTGAGACCAGGGTTCAAATCCCAGTAGAGAAAAAAATGCTAGGTGATCTCTTCCCATTTGCCTAAGCCTTGAAGGGAAGAATCACGCGGTACATGTGTTTGGTGAAAATAGCAGGTACCTAGTGGAATAGTCAAAGTGAGCGCAAGTTTGCTAAGACGACACTATTATTAGCAAAAAAGCATAGAACTACTTTTGAATTGTCAGGAATGTTCAAGGCCCTTATTTTGAAAATTTGGAGGTATTCTGCTCCTTATACCAGTTGTTTTGGGGTAGAAAAGAATATGTTAAAGCTTCAAGATTTTCTGCTGCTTTCTTTCCCCAGTTTCTATTAATAATATCAGTTACTTGTTGTTTTAGTCTTTACTGTATTTAGATAAGGAATGTGTCTTTAGTGCCCTACAATTAAAAAAGTCAAGATCTGTGCTGAGGATAGGGTTTTTGTGGAAGGTAAGAATCTATTCTAGTACGTGGAACAAATTTCTGGTAATAGATAGTGTTAACTCCACTACTTTGCTTATAGCAGTGCTTGTCATAATGCAAAACAGTTTTTGTTTTTAATTTTTATCATTTTCAAGCTTCTCATGCTTTTGACATTGAGCATTTGGATATGCTGGAGGCTTTCCTTTTTTCTCCCCTTACTCCTACAACAACTTTTTACCACTACTACTACTACACGGCCTCAATCCCAAGCTTGGTGGGGGGTAACATATGAGTCTTCACTATCCACTTCACTCTATTTAGACCCATTTCAGTTCAACATTCAATATCTTGGGATTCGGGAACACTAATGGTCCTCTACATTTATTGACATACAAATCTCTAAACATAGTGAAAACTCCTAGGAACACTTGTCCCTGATATAAGAACAGTATCATGTAAGCCTTAATCCCACTGCAGTGCCTATCAGATCTTTTGCTTCTAATTCTTGTTTAATGGTTCTGATAGCTTAAGTCGCTATTGGATTTTCCTAAGAGTTCTTTCCTTTTTCCACAGAGAGGGAGAAAAGTGCAACAAAAGAAGCTATTGCTCTCCTTGAAAAGGTTATTTGGTTACTCTTTGGTATTTTCAAATGTTATTTTTTCCGAAGTAGTTCTGGACACTCTTTTATTGTTTGTCCATTGGAGCTGTAATATGCACTTTTCTGGGGACTTGAGGCTGGCTATGGAAACCTTATTTTTTTTAGAAAAACTTTTGGTTTTAAATTTAGGGCTTTTTCACTTTTTGCCCACGCCAGAAACTATTTGCATTTGGTAGCCGAAAAAGTATATAAAATTTGTATATAACATATAGAATGTATA
This sequence comes from Nicotiana knightiana, assembly GCA_005239525.1. Lineage (NCBI taxonomy): Eukaryota > Viridiplantae > Streptophyta > Magnoliopsida > Solanales > Solanaceae > Nicotiana > Nicotiana knightiana. The sequence goes on from ML381233.1 coordinate 152,948, forward strand.
TACAATATATAAAAAATATACATTTTTTGGGCTATTATTTTGAGAGCGGCTATATAGTGTCATTTTCCCTTAAATTTATCTGTGTTGGAAAGATTGCTAAACGTAGTTGGGTTTTTTGTTTTCGTTATAGTATATTGTTTCAAATCCTGATGCTAAGAGAAGGAAAATATGCATGGAAGATGCTAATGAAGAATGCAATGGATCAGGAGAAGGTGCAGCTAATGAACATGTGAATTCTGGTATGAACACATCTTCAACATTTTGATGCCTGTGTGGACTTACTGATACAATGGTTTACAAGGAATAGTGTCAAAAGATTCTTGTTTGCCCCTTGCAGAATCCGGCACTTCTATAGAGAAAAGTGACATTCTCTCACTTGTTAAGTTAACAAGAAGCGGATTGCTTCTCTTTACATTTCCATTCGGCAAGTCCCCAGCAGTTGTTGACATCGTTTCACAGATTTTTCAATCCCTAGAATCTGGAATATTGAAGTCTCCTCTGTGAGTTGCTCTCTTTCTTGGGTTGCTTTCAAAGTAATTTTTTTAGCTCTTATCTACATGTAATACTGCTTTATTTGGCCAAGGAAACCCGTGGAACTAACTGAGCCAAGGGAAATGAAGGCTCCAAATAAAATTGGAATAGTAAAAAGGTTAGGAACCATGTCCTTGTTCTGGCAGATGAGAGAATTAAGCAAGTTTATAAACTACCCTAAGTATAAGAACTCAAGTGGAGGCCTACTCAGTTGCAACATTTGTAATGGTTCGCTTTCAATTCATTGCACTATTGCTATAAATGGCAGATTCGTGCATATTTTTTGCGATGGCAAGTTATACTGCTATTTGATTTGCTGAAAGATGTTAGATATGGTATGTTTTTTCGAGTATAATGCTAGGATTTCTAACATGATCTCTGCAGTAAAGGTAGCCAAATGGTATGTAATACGAGAATTTTGCACGTATTATCTTGATATCTTAGCTTTCTTCATCCATTTACCCATTTTGCTCCCTCTATGGCCATGTTGACTGTTGTGCTAGAAGATAAGTTCTCCATGATTGTCCTTCAATTTGTGATTATGTTTCTTTGGCATAATCTTTTTAATTATAGCAGAGAGGATGGTCCTTTCTTCTTTTTCACCTCTCTCGAAGATTATTTCTAATACCAAAGAAGCTAATATGTTTAAAACTTTAATCATGTCATGTAGTTGGTGCAATCGGATATTACCAGTTCAAGGTACATGCCCTTTAGAGGAGAAGGAACTTAAGAAGATTGTGACACAGCTCGTTGATCAGTTTATGACCAATAGGCAGGAGACTGGAAATACTGTTAAGGTAAACCTTGGCTTTCTTAAGAAACATCATTCACTCAGGGTTGAAAGACTCGCGTTGCTTTCTTTTTCTGCTTTATGTTGCCTTTTTTTCTTTTGTCAGCCGCCCTAAGAAGTCATCTTGGTTCATATAAACTACTATCAGTATGTCCTCTATTAGTAAAACCCAATGACAAGTTGAATATTTTCTTTTTTCATTTGAAAGGATTACTTAAAAATATATTGGTCAAATATGTTCACGTCAAGTGTCTCGCTTTTGTTGTTCCCTTTTTTTATCCCTTTCTCCTATTATTTTTATCTTTGGTTTTTACGGGGTGGGGTGGAGGAGGGTGGCAGGATATTGGATAGAGATGGTCTGTGTATCATTTTGGACTATTTTGTTGGAGAGGAATAGGAGATGCTTTGAAGATCAAAAGCATCATATTTCCTATGAAAAAAAAAGATGCCTACAGAATTTGTAGTTTTGCTGTAGGAGTAGTATGGTAAATATGACTCAGTATTTTGATTTTCTCGAGTTTTTGGGAGTGTAATTGTAACAAGCAATGCTGTAACTTTTTCTTTTTGAAGTACCTTCTTGGTACTTTGTTAATGAAATTTTCCTTACCTTGTCAAAAGAAAAAAAAAACCCAAGTTCTCTTACATGACTATTATTTCCAGTAGCTGCATTTCCTTTACTATTACAGTCAATTTGAGCAGTCTTCTCTATGGGGGCCGAACCAGATAGGATAACCTGCAGAAACTAATGACATTATAGTTTGCAGTTGGGTATAACAGGAGAGGGATTGAGGAGACCGAGATGAAGAATCTGAGAAAAACTTCTACTGATCCTGATGTATTTGCTTTGTTGGACCGCAACAAATGCTTTAGCGTCGTTGCAGCAGCGGTGAAAGAAGTTGTCCCAGATTCGATGGTGGATTTGAAAGATCCAGAGGTCAAATGATTTATTGCAGTGAAGTTATAAGCTTTTACTTCCTCTGTATCTTTTTAATGTACTGAGTATAGCTTCTCTTTTGCAGCTTTCTGTGCTTATTGAGGTACTTCCACTTTCTAGAGTACCCGATAAGACAGCCATAGTTGGTGTGTCGGTTCTTCCACGATCACTTGTTAGTACAAAGCCTCGGCTCTGCATCAAGGCCTTAGTCTCAGATACAAAAGAGATGAAAGGGAAGAAAAGATAACATCTCCATGAGCAGGAATGTTCCTTAGTCCCAAAAACTTGAGAGATGAATAGGAAGAAAAGATAAAATCTCTCCATGAACAGGATGTACATCTTCAATTTTATGTCGATTACCTGCTGTTATGTTTGCTACTGTTGAGGGTATGGCCAGATTGGAGCTGCTAGTTGATTCTGCACTATTGTGAACCAGTACATGATACATTTGGTCTTTCTCAGATATAACTATTTAATGTGACCACACCTTGCAATGTAGTAATTTATTCTGAGCAGATAGTTCATTGCAGTAACTAGGAAAGTAACTAGTAGGGTGTGGAGGTTGAGAATTAGAGTAGAAGGTTAGTAGGCAGTCGAGCGTTTCCCTGTGTCTTCCTTAGTCCTAGAGTATTAGTGTTAGCCTTTTATCCTTAGTTTGCTAGTACCACATATTTGGTACTGTTGTTAATTGCCTTCCGAACGCCCTTAGTTTGCTATCATTTCATATCTTGTACTGTTATTAATGACTATCAGTACTTCTTTCATACTTTCTTTTGCTATCTTGGGTTTTGTTTTCTAATACCTTGTATTGCTATTACTTGCTATCAGTGCTTCTTCTATCCTCTCTTTAGCCGATGGTCTATCAGAAATAGTTTCTCTGCCCTTCCAGAGTAGGGGTAAGGCTGCGTATATTTCTCCTTCTTCCTTCTCTTCTTCCTTTCCTAGGGTACTAATTGCCCCTTTTGGTCATGCGTTGGCTACCTAGTTTTTCAAAATAAGTCCCCTTTGTCCAAATACTACTCGAGTTTCAAATCCAATCATCCTGCTCAATTAGTACGGAAATTTGAAGTAAGAAAAAGAATAACTTGATACTTTATTAAAACATTAACTAAGATCAAAGAATGTCACACCAATACAGATAAACTGCTAATACTCCCTATGCCTCCAGTCAATCTTCTTCTTGTCCTTAGTCTAATTTAAACTTTTTTAGATTTAATAAAGCTGAAATATTCACGGACTACAAGAAATTTCTTACTTTCTTCGTCTCAAATTATTAATCGTAATTTCTAAAAATAGTTATCTCAAATTATTAGTCATTTTAAAAGTTCAAGACATAAGCATTTTCTAATTTTACCCTTAGTAGTAGTAGTTGTTCTTGAAGATGGAGATGGCACAAAAGTAAAGTAAATAGATGTCATATCTTAAGACATAAATAAGGATAGAATAGTCAAAAATTCCTTCTAATTAAGGTTTTCTTAATGAGCGTTTAAAAGAGAAACACAACGATAATTTGAGACGGGGAGTATATATATTGTAATTTTCTCGTATTAAAGATGACAAATTAAATTTTTCAGTCTAAAATGTTAGAAGAAGTTCAATTAAATTTGAATCCTAACTCCTAAGCTAAAAGTGTCGAGCATTTTGGGACAAGGGGAGTAAGTTTAAAACAAGTCAATCTATAAATGCTGCTACTAATTACATAGTACTATTAAATAATTAGTATGCGCTTCATTCTGCTTTTCGACAGCCACATATATACACTTTCATTCCACCTACTTTTAAAAAAAAAAAAATGTTCCTAGTAACATCAATAAATGTTTATAATATCATGATGACGTCTCATTCTCATTTTAAAAATCATAAGTCCTGTTTCGTATAAAATTTTATCACTCAAATTTTTAGGAAAAGCTTACCCTCGAGTAATAAATTAGTTAAAAGTTTCATTTTACACATTGAAAATATATTATTTATACTAACTTATTCTCATAGAAATAAATTCATTAGACGTGGAGTTAAAACTTATTAAAGTGGCAAGTTTGAATTTATTACTAGATAAAAGCCGGGAAAAATCCGAAAATTTTGCGGAGAGCAAACATAGAGAAGAGATAAATCTAGTAAAATGAGCATATATAATTAAGAAGCTAAAATATGAATTAGCAAGTTAAGAGATTTGATTTTGTATGCAATTAAGCAAAATGTTGTAACCAATTAATTAAGAGTTAGTACGACAAGGCAATAGATAGGTCAAGATTGAGAGTATGGTTTTGTGAGGAAGAATTCCAATATGAAGATATTGCGTCATAATGTGTAGAAGAACAAGGATGGTGCAATGAGAGAGACAATGACAATCTACAATTATCTTCTTCTCCAATATTCTTTATCTTCCTCAACCTCTCAAATTTACGCTTCTTTCATGACTCATCATCCCTTGCATGGACAACTGAATAACATCAAATTGATCACCATCAGGAATTTTCGACCTCCACACCCTCTTATTAACGATTATGTCCTCGATGAACTGAATCATCGTCATGTATTGCCTAATCACCTCTCATCAATACTTCTTTGGTTTTCCTTCTACCCCTTCTCAGACCATCAAGGCCAACATCTCCCGCCTTCATGCTGGTGTATCTGCATGAACCATCTAAGTCTCGCTTCCCACATCCTTTATGAGGGTCATACTCACTTTGTCCCGAATAACTTCATTCCTAATCTTATTTGTCCTGGTATATATACTCGTATATAATCACCAACTTACGCTCAAGTTTGGCAACATTTTTCATTTGATAAAAATGGAAAATAAAGAAAAATATTATTTCAACACGTGTCACTAAAATATGAATATAGACGCAATATTTATAACTTTTACGTGCACTTCTTTTCGTTACGCAGCGCGAGCCACTTAGCAAAACATATGTGTATTAGACACACTCTAAAAAGGCTAAGTGTGTAAGACGATTTTTGTGAACAGAAAACGCGTAACAAAAATTTGGTTCATAATTCGGAGGGTAACATATATTTTGCCTACAATAAAACATATAAAAGTATGCTCTCTCTTAAAACTTAAATTCTTAGAAAAGAGTGACATTTCAACAATATAATTCTTCATAGTAGTAACAAAAAAGATGAATAAGCTAAAACATAAGGAAAGAAACATAGGTTGAAATAGAGTAAAAGTGGGGGAGAGATATGTACCTTAAAATTTTGAGATTGTTGAACAGCGTTGGTAAGAAGATTAGAACTCTGAAAAACATCGAGGGAGACGGGAACTACTGCTTCTCTTTGTGTATCACAAATCTGTTGCCATCTGAAAACATTGGTAAGAGGAATATCGTAGTTCCATTAAACTATAAGGACAAGATTTAATAATATATGAATAAATATATATTTACCTAGTTTAATTTATTATAACAGGTTATTAATATTTTGTACCGTTGAGTTGTCTATCACAGAATTTTAATGATAATTACTTCGTCGGGTCCGCAATAAATAATCAATTTATCTTTTTATTAGAAAAAATTCAATTTGTTTTTTCAAATTATCCTTATGTACTTATCCCTAAAAAGTCTTTTACTCCTCATGTTAAATTATGCTGCAATATCTAATTAAAAAATAGTTTAATCACACTAATTATTTTTATCTGGAATTTAATATTTTATTAATGGGGGTGTCCAACCAAGGCATAAATAAATAAAACTTACAAATAAAACTCACCTTTTAGTGGGCGGCAGAGGAATATTGTAAAGGAATGGAGATTCTGATATTTCAATGGTGGGACTACAGCATGAATGATATGTGAAAACATTTTCTTGTTTAACACATACTTGTTCTTGTTGATGAGAAGAATGATCATCTTCTAGGGACTGTAATTTTCCTGCAGGTAATTGACTTTTGCTTCTTTCTCCTGCAAAATACAAGTTTCTATATATATATATATATATGCATGTGTGGGATCATTTTATTTTTTCTCCACAAACAACGACAAGTCCTGAAAAATTAAGTCTTGAATATATACACACACCTTGCTGCCAGTTGATATCACTCTTCATGCTTCTGTACATCTGTTCGGAACAAATATATATATACAAAAACGATGAATTCACATAATTAAGTTGGAATGTTCAATTCTTGGAATAAATTAATACTACCTGGAGATGACTTTTGACATGAGATATTGTAAGTCCTCTCACATCCATCATCTGAACAACAAGCTTAGGTGTAGCTTCTACGCATTAGACAGATCAAAATACATTAATAAGAAGAAAAAGACATTACTAGAAATTAATCTGCCAATTTTGCGTACATGGATATTCGTCGAATATATATTTCTGTGATGATGAAGAAGAAGAAGAGGAAAGAGCTTACTGTCATGGCCTCCAAGTTTTTGAATAGCAAGAAGAAAACATTGATGAAGAGGAGTTGTCCATCTCAAACGAGGAACTTTTGATCTTGTATATTGCCTCACTCCGCCATTATTCCTTTCACACTTTCCCATTATATATTTTCCTAGCCAATTCTTTCCAGCACCTCTCTCTCTCTATATATATGTATAAGACTCCTCTATATATCCATGCAGTTTAATTTTACTCTTTCCTTATGCAACTTCAATATAATTTGAAAAGAGCTGTTTTTTAGTTGGCAGTGTCTACTGTCTAGGTCTAAAGAAACAACGTAGCGTAGGTATAATTATGAGTAGAGGAAGAGATATCACGAGAAAAGGAAAAGGGTAAATTCCTCTGTAAATTCAGTCTCTCCTCTCTAATTCTGCAAAGGGAAAATTCTCATCACGGGTACGTTTCTCATACTCCTTTCTATGGTCCATCTCTCTCTATCTTGAAATGATTACACCATACAAATACTGTTTTGGACTCAAGCGATCATAACTGGTAAAAAAAAAAAAAAAATGGATATTGTTTGACCAAAAAGTATGAGATCTTTTGTTAAATTAATTAAATAAGAAGATAGAGGGTAAATCTTAGTTAAGGATAATTAATTCTAGATCTGAGATGGATAATATGAATAGAGAGATATAGTTGAGTATAAATATTGACAATAGTTATGACCGGATTTAATAGTATAAAAAAGACTATGCATTAAATGACGATAAAATGTAAATAAAGGAGAAGATTCACCCAATCTTGAGTGAGGCGGATCCTCTTTCATTGATAAAGATGATTGGTAGATAAATACAAGAATCTTAGGACCCTTTTTAGATCTCATCGGGAGTATGGGATAGCAGATATCTAATCCCTTTAGAGAGAGATGTTTTTTTATCCAAATTTAGAGATCAGAGTCCTCTTCTTCTTGATCCCTTTATCCGTATATATACGCTCAGTATTGTCTATTTCCTTATGGTCTTTGACCTGTGTATCTTAGCTGGCCGTGAACGTTCAGGTCGACCTCCCTGAACGTCATAGAAAGCGGTACGCCGTGAAAGCTTTTTGATAATCTGACCTCGGCCATGGCCATGACGCTCGTCGTTATGACGTCTTGGGTGTGTAGTCATGACTTAATTACCTTCTTGCTGCACCCTTCGAGATCATTTTTATGTAGTCAGATTTCGACCCATACAGTTGGTCCTTTTGCCTGTTGAGGTCAAATTCGGGCGACCGTGGCGGGCGGACCTGATCACTTTGAGCACAAAAATCTGAGCATTTGGTCGCCTTTAGGCGAGCACAACGGACTGACCTTGTCATTTTGAGCATAGAAATCTAAGCGTTTGGTCGCCTTTAGGTGAGCGCAGTGGGCGGACCTCGTCATTTTGAGCACAGAAATCTAAGCGTTTGGTCGCCTTTAGGCGAGCGCAACGGGCGGACCTCGTCATTTTGAGCACAGAAATCTAAGCATTTTGAAGGATAGGCGAGCTTTCACTAGTGAGGTGACTATGTGACGTTTCGAAAGAACCGTCAGAGCCGTATGTCAGTTGAAATAACATTAAATTCGTCAGATGTCATTATAGCACACGTTTGCTCGGAGTCGCATCATTTCTCGTGCCTTTCCCGTTACTTTTCAAAAAGGGAAAAGGCGGTACTTCATTTCCCAACTGGCATATTTGTGTCTTTATAAATAGTGGATCTTCTCATTCGAATGTGGCATTTCCAAAATCATTCTCAAGGATGTTTCGAAACCATTTGCTTTTCCCTCTCAGTTCATACTTCTCTTTTCTTTTCGCCTGCAAATCTTGTGACCATTACCCTTCTTTTTGTGTATTTGTGATTTGTTTAATCATTCTAAGTGATGGATAGTACTTCTAACACTGACCGATTTGTTGATGCTCCAGCGCCGGCGAACATTGTGCCTCTCCCCGAGGAGGGGACGGGTTTGGCGGAGGACCAAAGTCTTCCGACGGTGGATGAGGTTGTGCCTCGCCCGGGGAAGCCAAGGACAGACTTCAATAACCACCGAAGATGAGCCTGCACCCGTGCTCTCTACAATGGATACTGCGGTGTTAACGGCGTTTAAAATCAAATGGGGAATTCCTGAGCATATCGAACTCGTTCCGGCGGGAGACGATATAGTTCACATACACCGTCCAGGATACTGCGCGTTCTATGCGTATCCTTTTATTATTGGGTACACTCTTCCCCTTCCACCACTGGCGGTGGATTTCTGCCGCTATTACGAGGTGTGCCCGGCCCAGCTCACCCCATACATATATAAATTCTTTCTAATGCTCATCGAGTATGCGAGATTGGTTGACCGCGAGGTTTCTCTTCGACATTTGCTGCATCTCTTCTTCCCTAATTTTCAGAGGGGCACCATGCTAAATCTCCGTCACCGAGGCACAAAGAGCTTGGTGATCGGGATGGACGACAGGACCAACCGTCGCTACTGGGAAAGCTTCTTCTACGTCCACACGGAGCATGTGGTGTCTAACCCCGATAGGTTCCCCAAGACTTGGAGTTTTGCTCGTAGGTTTTCCTTTTCCCTTTTCCTTTTCATAAATGTCAATTGACTGTTTCCATCTGGTGGTCTCGCTGACTGTTATTCGTGCTTGTTTTTTTTGTCGTAGCTGAGAGGATACCCCCTCGGCAGGTGAGTGATATCCGCGGGTGGATGAACGCGGTGCTGCCTCATACGATGGGCATTGTGCATGGGCACCCTTTTACAAGAGGTTTGAGAAGAAACCTTGAGTTGGTAAGTCTACATGTCTTTCGTCTGTCTCTTGTCTCATATTTCCTTTGCTTTACACCGTTTCCGTGATGGTTGTTATCTGCCGGTCAGAGAGGAACAAGGAGTGCGAGAGCCCCCATCCTTGCTTTCTGTCAGCCGGCTTCTGCAGTGCGACCCGTGTCGGCGGCGACTGTGGACGTGGGTGTTCAGATATCGGTGAGTCCGCGGATCACATCCGATGCCCCAGTACCCATAGCTTGCTCCACAGACGAGTTTCCCCGTAATGACGTCAAGGAGACCCCATTGAAGAGGCGGAGAATAGTGTCATAGGGGACTTCCTCGGGTAAAGCGCCTTTGGAGGTTGGTCTCGTTTTGGCGGCGCCTGAAGCTAGAGTTTATGCCGGCCCGGGAGTGGAGGGGATTCCGGTTCTGAGCGTAGAGGGTGGCGCGATGACACCGGGGCAAAGTTTTGTTGCTGCAATTACTCCGAGCAGGCCGTCGTCGTCTCGGCCAGCTCGTGTCTCCTCTTCAGCCAGCCAGAGGCTAAAAACCATGGTGGCGGACGACTATGAGTCCGATTCGGATATCGATCCTGAAGACATACGAATGTTCGAGGAGGGTTTTTCTAGGGTCGATGTGAGGGCAGAAGACCCTTCTCGCGTGCTCGAAATCCCGTCGGATTTCAACTTGTTACAGGACACAGTGGAGTTGGTAGAGCACTTCGACCTTTTATGTTCCGCCGAAGAAAGGAGGGCCCTTCGGGAGGTTAGCGACTCTGGCTTGTCGCGTGGTGTGGCCGGGATGGCCTTAAGGGTGAGCTTCTTTTCTTTATTATATTTTTTTTGCTTTGGCGTTTCTCACTTTTACTGACTCTTCTTCCCTCTCTCTTTGTTTTAGACTTACATGTTGGAGATCGAAAGCGCTCATCGGGCCGAGACACGGGCTGAGGTATGTTTGAAGATAGTTGCGAAGTACCGCTGATATCAGTGCAAATGCCGAGAGATGCATATGCGGCTTAGAGCCGGTGGCGACGCTCAGTCTCTTAGGGAGGAGCTGGAGAAAAAGGATGAAAGCCTAATGCGGTCTATCTGCAGATGCAGTGAGCTCGAGGGATTGATCAGGGTCAAGGACGAGGAGCTTGAGGTGGGAAAGGGCATCGCGGCTGAGTGTGAGGACCTTTAAGCGAAGGTGTACTCATTGTGGGTTGAGCTCGAGCAGAATGAGGCCAGAGTTGCTAGTTTGGGCGAGGAGTGGACTAAACAGGTTGCTGACCTGGAGAGGAAAGTGGCGGAGTTAGAGAGGGTCGAAGGTGGTCCCCAGCGTCCGCGGCGAAGGCGGAAGGTTTGAGCGAGAGGCTGAGAGGGGTACGACCGTAATGAAGGAGGCCCAGTTGTTGGCTCCTCAAGTTGTTCTTGCTGCCATTCCTCGCCACCTGTATGAGATGTGGGTTCACGGCCCAGCATGACATTTACAAGGACTTGTGGATGGAAGGGAGTGTCCCTGAGGCTGCTTTTGAGGATGCTAGCGCAAAGGCGCGCGGGGCTCGACTTGCTTGTGGCTATGATCCCGCGACGCCCGAGGCCGATGGTGGTACCGATGTTGAAGACGGGCTTTCTGATAGTGAAAGTGCAGATGGGGGCGACAGTGCAGATGCGATAGAATGAGATTTGTGGGTTTTTAGTGCTTGTTCCCTTTTTTTGGGGGACCCGCTTGGGCCTCTTGGGAGATGCAGTGCGTAAGTTTATTTTTTTGAATAAATTCACTTTGTTTACAGCTGTGCATCTCTGGATCTCTTCTCCTTTCCTTCTCTTTATTGTTTTTTTTTTTGAGTGGGTTTTCGGACCCTTTCGCGGTGAGTCCCTGTTTTTGATTCGGGAATTTCACGTGGTTCATATTCGCTTTACTCGAGCGGGGTGGCTTTACTTTATTCGAGCGAGTTTGGATCGACTTGATCTAAACGGGGTCAAATTGATTTGACTCGAATGAAGTCGATTTGACCTGACTTGAGCGGGTCAAATCGTTAAAATAATTTGAGTGGAGCCGAGTGTTGAGCACAATTCGAGTAAAGTTGAGTGTTGGAATAATTTGAGTGACGTCGAATGTGAATGATTCGAGCGAGGTCGAATGTCAATGATTCAACTGCGGCCTAATGTGAAAGGTTCGAGCGGGGTCGAACCTAAATGATTCGAGCAAGGTCGAATGTGAAAGATTCGAGCGAGATCGAATGTTAATGATTCGAGCAAGGTTGAATGTATAAGGTTCGAGCGAGGTCAAACATAAATGATTCGAGCAAGGTCGAATGTATAAGGTTCGAGCGAGGTCGAACGTAAATGATTCGAGCAAGGTCGAATGTATAAGGTTCGAGTGAGGTTGAACGTAAATGATTCGAACAAGGTCGAATATATAAGGTTCAAGCGAGGTAGAGCGTAAATGATTCGAGCAAGGTCGAATGTATAAGGTTCGAGCGGGTTCGAACTTAAATGATTCGAGCAAGGTTGAATGTGAAAGGTTCGAGCGAGATCGAACGCAAATGATTCGAGCAAGGTCGAATGTATAAGGTTCGAGCGAGGTCGAACATAAATGATTCGAGCAAGGTCGAATGTGTAAGGTTCGAGCGAGGTCGAACGTAAATGATTCGAGCAAGGTCGAATGTATAAGGTTCGAGCGAGGTAGAGCGTAAATGATTCGAGCAAGGTCGAATGTATAAGGTTCGAGCGAGGTCAAACATAAATGATTCGAGCAAGGTCAAATGTATAATGTTCGATCGAGGTCGAACGTAAATGATTCGAGCAAGGTCGAATGTATAAGGTTCGAGCAAGGTCGAACGTAAATGATTCGAGCAAGGTCGAATGTATAAGGTTCGAGCGAGGTCGCACGTAAATGATTCGAGCAAGGTCGAATGTATAAGGTTCGAGCAAGGTTGAATGTAAATGATTCGAGCAAGGTCGAATCATGAAAGGTTCGAGCAAGGTCGAATCATGAAAGGTTCGAGCAAGGTCGAACGTAAATGATTCGAGCAAGGTCGAATGTAAATGATCCGAATTTGTGCAAAAAATGTTGCATGCTGCCTTGCTTATTCGTATCATTTGGCGCGCGTTACATGCCTGTTTAATTTGTTCATTTGAGAAGTTCGTTGTATACCTAGTCCCTTCATTGTTTGCCTGGAGTAGTCGAGAGGCAGAACGATGAATTGCAGACTTGAACTTCGAGCAAGGTCGAATTTAATTTTGGAAATTCGAGCAAGGTCGAATGTTACCTTGGCGATTAGAGTGAGGTCGAGTGTTACCTTGGCGATTCGAAAGAGGTCGAATGTCTTGGCGATTCGTGGGGTGGCGTATGCAAATGGCGAGCTAAATTGTTTTTCATCGAGTTTCACGTGCCGGTTCATGCATGCGTCGGGGTGAGTCCCAGCACGCGCAGTCCCTTCACCATGTGGCCGAGAGGAGCCGTCGACGGAGTGGACGATGAACTTGGTGCTTAGTGGGTTCGCCTATGGTGGTGTATATCAACGGGCGGGTAGGTGTTGCACACGTGGTGAAAACATGGTCAAGCTCTTGATACCCGCATCTTACCCGTGTCAGGATGTAGTGCTCGTGAAACTTGTTTTTCCTTGCTGCTAGCCCGTTTTGAACAGGGGTGAGAAGGTCGAATGTTGATTCGTCCAATTGATGCAGCGTCGCTTTGGCAAAAAATGCGGGCAAGATTCATGCACTCGTGATTTGCCTGCGCATATCGGAGAGATTTACATGTTTTCTCGGCTGGCAAGCGAGTCCCAGTCTATATGGTCACTTGGCATCTTGAGATTTGCTTTGGCGACGATCGCTCCCTGTTTGCGTATCGGGGATAATGCTCCTGCTTCTATTACTCTTAGAGAAATGGTCAGTTAAAAACAAATGAAATCATTCGTTACCTCGATTTAATCAGTTGATGCGTGGAGATGAGTGGCCACATTCCCTTCTTTGGTTATGCTTTTAATGGCCACTACCAATTTGGCGTGGCCGTCCGGTTTAGTAAGATTGTACGTCTACTAATAAACCGTTGTGTCGTGTAACATTGTAAGATTGTTATTGCATCAAAGGATACTTCCTTATTTGTATGCATCAATGTTTAGTGGAGCGAAGAACATGGCTAAGCCAATCTTGAGATTGGGAATGCGGTATAGCGCTGCATGACACCGACAATATACCAGAAACATCTTTATGCGATGAGTTGCTTTTAATAAAATTGTTTTTAACCTTTGCTTCCTTAATGACACTCATTGTAGGTAAAAAAATGGGCCCATCAAAAAGGATGAAACACCACAAGGACCAAAGGAGAGGGAGAAAGTTAAGTTATAGATGTCACAAAGGCATGCTTTAAAGCTTTTGCCTACAATTTTTCAAGTTTTGCCTTTGTAACGATAGGGGGACGCTACAATGAACGGAAAGTGGAACTAGAATTGAATTTTAGATCTAGAGGAAACTAAAATTTTAACTAGGAAATTCCCCACAGACGACGCCAAATTGTTTGACCAAAAAGTATGAGACCTTCTTTTAAACTGATTAAATAAGAAGATAGAGGGTAAATCCTAGTTAAGGATAATTAATTCTAGATCTGAGATGGATAACATGAATAGAAATATATAGTTGAATATAAATATTGGCAGTAGTTATGGATGGATTTAATAGTATGAAAAAAACTATGCATTAAATAACGTTGAATGGCGATGAAACGTAAATAAAGGAGAAGATTCACCCAATCTTGAGTGAGGCGGATCCTTTTTCATTGATAACGATGATTGATAGAAAACTAAAAGAATCTTAGGACCCTTTTTAGGTCTCATAGGGAGTATGGGATAGCAGATCCTCTAATCCCTTTAGAGAGATATGTTTCTTTTTATCTAGATTTAGAGATTAGAGTCCCCTTCTTCTTGATCCCTTTATCCGTATATATATGCTCAGTATTGTCTGTTTCCTGATGGTTTTTGACCTGTGTGTCTTAGATGGCCGTGAACGTTCAGGTCGGCCTCCTTGAACATCATAACAAGCGGTATGCCGTGAAAGCTGTCTGATAATCTGACCTCGTCCGTGGCCATGACACTCATGGTTACGGCGTCTTGGGTATGTAGTCATGACTTAATTCCCTTCTTGCTGCACCCTTCGAGATCATTTTTATGTAGTCAGATTTTGACCCATACAGGTACCATAATATATATAGCGCGGTGCGCAGTTATTCACCACGCTATACCTTAACGACACGTTTTTCCGTTAAGATATAGCATAGTGAATAGCCGCGCTATATATAAATGTTGCGTCCACCTATAATTCTTCTGCACTTAACTGACACATCAATAATTCATTGAGGTATAGCACGTATATTTAAGGCGCTATACATTAAACAATTGTATCCCAGACTGGTTTTTTCTTATTTGAGGAGTTTCAGAATTTTGTAAAAATCTATTCAACATCCTTCAAGTCTTCCGAAATATTTGTTCGTTAAATTATTTTGCCTTTTGTCATAATGTACGAAGAGAGAAAAATTAGGGTTTCATTATATTGGGGTGGGCTGGGGAGGGGTTGAGGTTGTGGTGGAGATTAACTCAGTACGATGTAGTTGTTCTCCATGGTGTCATGTTAAGTTGTCACTTACAATGGCGTACCATACATTGGTATCGTTGGTACGTAAAAAAATGAGTGTGAGCAAATGTTAGGTGAATATTAAAGTAACTGAAAGATATATGTATTTTGTTACTCCGCAAGAAGTTGCTTGTTATGCTAAGTTTAACATCGCAAACGATGAAACTCTGAAAGATTTTTGAGGATTCCAGATGAACATCGGGAACTTTTTGTGATGAAAATGTTGGAAATGTACGTCAAGGCTGAAAACATTCGCAATAATAAGGCTTCTCAAAGTAGGGATATCCCTCAATCATCGGGTGGTTATTTTGGAGCAGTTTTGGCCAAAGGGGTTTCGCGCGAAAGAGTTTGGCCTGATCTAAACTTATCTCTGCGGGCGAATAAGGAGCGAAAAAATAATTTCTCCCCTAGTTTACATAATCCACAAGTCGAGTGGTAAACTTTAATTTTTCTTTGTGTTACGATTTTTATTTTTATGTATTGAATTTGTATTAACACTCATATATTCCACAGGGGGTACCAGTCAGATATTAATTTTATAAGTTATGAACCAACCGCCAGTTGGAATATGCGTAATTTTAGTGTGTTGGATCATGGTGGTCCATCCGAGAGTCATCATTAACAAGATAATATGCATCATGGGATATTAACACATTATGATTTGTAAGTGAAGTGATAAACTGTATATGTAAAGTTTAGGTGAATTTGAGATACTCATTATTTTATTGGTTGTGCGGTGAAAACGAGCAACTTAAAGGTTATGTCCTAACTCAATTGCCCAGAGATGACATATTTGGTCGGGATCTGGCAGATGTGTAGAGTCAGGAAGAGAATAGTGATTATGACAACAATTTTGATGAGTCTGGAGATGACACACCCTTTCCTGATGAGGGTGATGAGGATGAGGACGAGAATGTTGAACCTGATTTGACGAGGGAGCAAGAGTGTAAGATTCCTATGTGTCGTTTCATTCAAGGTAGATTCCCTACCTTGATCATTTGCCAAGTATGCCGGATATGGATGCCCTCACACGGGATCTTGATGAAATTCGGACAATATTGTGGTATAAATCTAGAGCAACGATGCTGTCAAAGGGCATGTTTTTTGCTGATAAACGCGCCTAAGCAGGGCAGTGCGAATGTACAACATAAAAGAGTGTCGTGAGATCGTGGTTAATGAGTCATCTCTGAAAGTATACAAGGTTATTTGTCGTAGATGGTTTCAAGGTTGTAATTGGATGTTGCGTGTGAGGAAGCTGAAAACAAATATGTGGGTTGTGGGTAAATACATTGGCAGCCATATATGTGAAATAGACACATTCAGTGGGAATCATTTTAACTTGAATGTTGACTTGATTTCTCTTTCCTTGATTCCACACATTGAAGCGTCCATAAGGTACAAGATCAAAGAGTGTATAATATATGTTCACTAGGTATATGGATGTACCATTACCAAAAGAAAGGCATTTCTCGGGCGCAAACATATGTTTGAAATTGTTTATGATAACTGGGATAGGTTATTTGCCTCTCTACCCAGGTACATGGACGCATCGCAACACATTAACTCTGGTACTGTTGTTGACGGAGTCTGGGAATATCAGAACACATATTCAACCAGACATTGATAGTTTTGTGCATCGTCGGCCGGTAATATCCGTAGACGGCACTCATGTCTATGGAAAGTATGTTGTTAAGTTGTTGATCACAGTTGGAGTAGATGCTAATGGAAGTATATTTCCCCCTAGCATTTGCTATTTGTGCCAATGAAATCCAAGAGACGTGACATTATTTTTTAACCACTTGAAGAAGCACGTTGTCAGACAGTGTTCAGGTATTTGTCTAATATATGATCAGCATGATGGTATTTTAAATTTTGTACAGAATTTGCGTGCATGGCAGGAACTGTATGCCTACCATTGTTACTGTGTGAGGAACCTGAAGGCCAACTTCTAGAGGGCTTATCCGAACAAGGACTTGCATTATTTAATGTGGATAGCTGCAACAGATCACCAAGAGTGTAAATTCAGGAGGCGAATGGAATTGATCAGGCAAGAAAACCATGGAGCCTATAGTTGGTTGATGTGACATGAGCTTGACAAGTGGACTTTGCATGCGGACGGTAGCAGAAGATGGGGAATTCTGACTACAAATGTGTCAGAGTCTTTCAACAGGTTATTGAAGTCTGCACATGGATTGCCTGTCACTGCCATGGCGCAGATGTTATTCAAGCAGATGACGGAGAGGTATATTGAAATATATAGAGGTGCATCATCATTGATGGAAAGGGGTATTGAATTTATGCCAATACCAATGAAACGATTTGAGAAATACAAGAAGCGAGTACAATGGCTTTCATTTTTGCAGTATTGCAACGAGCAAAATATTTTTGAAGTTCGCACTGCTATTCATCACAACCGAGGGAATAATACATACACTTTTAATGAAACCAGAAGGTTATTCTCTTGCGGGAAATGGTCCATCTATCACATGTCATGCTCACGTGCCATGAAGTGCTTTCAACATACAGGTTTCGCGGCAATGAGGTACGTTGATAAAGAATATAGTGTTATTGCATACTTAAACATCTATAGTGGATTGTTGCAGCCAGTGGGTGATGAGAATTATTGGCCGTCGGAATCGTAAATGTCCTTCAGCTGGTTTGGGTAGCGGTGGTAATTCAGTTCTCCGTGGAAGTTCATCCAATGTGCCCAATTATCAAGGATGCACGTAGTGTTTTGTTACAGTAATTTGTTGTGATAAGTGTATGTAAATGTTCAGCTTGAAAAATGTATGAAATATAATTATGTTTCCATTGGGGTTAAATCTAATTGATATTTAGCATTAATACTTCAGTACAATAATTTAACATACACCCGAAGAAAAAACAATTTTCATTCACCATTATCGTCGTTGTCTGGCACTATTTTATTGTCATTGTCTTTATCTTCTTCGTCAACATCTTGTACGTTCTCTTCGGGACCGAGGGCATGATAATCAGGGCACCAGTTGGTACGTATTTCTTGTATTTCATCGCTATCATCAATAAGACCACTTGCTTGATTTCTATAATAATATGGGACTCCTATATCCAACGTCTATGGTAGAAACTTAGGTAGTCCCTCCCACTCGACATCTGTTGGAAAAACAGGATAATCATTGTCTCTACGCAATTTTTCACTTTCTAATAAATCTCAGTACTGATCCTCCGTGCCTCCCATGTATTTAAGATCATCCATTGCATGATGAACATCTAGTGCCTTTTCCATCTCTAGAATCTCATTCATCAAATGCCGAATCACTCCTGATTCATCGATGTGTTTTTGTTTGGAAGGTTGCAGACAGTGTTTGTGGCACAACAAGCCCATGCCAGCGACATAGTATTTTATAATCACATCGTTTTGAGTAAAGGGAATCCATTGTAGTTTTTCGCCCCAAATTCGCATACCATCAAGCTTTGTAGAAAATGGGGGGGGGGGGGGGGGGGGGGGGGGGGACCGCTGTTATGGAGTAAAAAATTGAAAGAGAGGGCTGGTGGTTCGCGTCTAGTGGGGAATGAGAAGGGCACATTTTTTTTATATAGGTATAGCGCGCATATGTATAGTGTCCAGTCTTTTATTTTTTTTATCTTTTATGGTCACTTGAATCCAAAAATACCACAATTAAGTTTCGGACTCTGCAAATACTACCAACTGCTGGGTAAAGCTAGCTGCTCCTCTACTGCTGCTTTGACTTTCCTTCCCTTCATCATTCCTTTTTTTACTGTTTCTCTCACTAAAATCTCTATATGCCAATTTTCGTCATCATCACTAAACCCCACGAATACGTACTTATATGGCAATATTACGATGACCTAACATGATCAAGACCACAAATATTAAGAGTATTTTTAATATGTTATGCTATATCTATTTTATGTGTTAAAAGCCTTTCTTTTTATTTAAATTTTGTATCAGTCAAACATCACTATTCCATTTTCTCAATTTTATTTTTATATGACGGTTTTTGATTGGAAATATAGTTTAAGAAAAAAAGGAATTTTTTTTTAAACTTATGGCCTTAACCAAGTTACATATACTATATGTCTTTTCATTAATGGTGAAATGAGAAGTTTAAG
Organism: Nicotiana knightiana; assembly: GCA_005239525.1. NCBI lineage: Eukaryota > Viridiplantae > Streptophyta > Magnoliopsida > Solanales > Solanaceae > Nicotiana > Nicotiana knightiana. The sequence continues at coordinate 172,044 of ML381233.1, forward strand.
TTAAATTATTTCTAAAAACATATACAAAAATATGACATTTCTTTATATGACTCACTAAAAAAAAATATGTCACGTAAATTAGGACAAACGAAGTATGTAAAATAAAATGGAGGAAATAATATCTTTTGGAATTAAACTGACACATAAAAAATATACGTAGGGTAGTACAAGTTTAGGTGATTAAATTTTTTAATTTAATTAGTTATATTTTGATACAAGTTAAATGTTTTCAAAAGTTCTAAAATATTGGTCGGACGATTGTTTCTCAACCCACAATATCATCTCCATCCAACAAACTATTCTCTATTTTTGTGATGACCCGATATGTCATTTTATGTTTTAGAACTTAAATTCTACGCTTTAAAGCCTTAAATACCTCATATTAGCCATTTTCGATTTACGTGCGTAATCCGGGTATTTTTTCGGAAAGCTTTTATGTTAAAAACTAAGAAAATATGAAAGTTTTGCCTTAAAATCTATTTGAGTTGACTTTGGTCAACATTTTGAGAAAACGGACCCGGATTCGTATTTTGATGCTCCTGTCCGTATCGTGAATTGGGACTTGGGCGTATGCTTGGAATCGAATTCAGAAGTCCCTAGCCCGAGTTATCACACTTTGTTGAAATTTGAAAGTTTAAAAGCTTAATGACTTTGAAAGTTTGACCAATGTTTGACTTTATTGATATTGGGTCCGTATTTTAGTTCTGAAACTCGGTATAGGTCCAATGATATATTTATGACTTGTCTGACAAATTTGGTGAAAAATGGAGTTGGTTTGACGTGAATCGGACATACGGTTGTGAAAATAGAAGTTCATGAGGTTTCTTGAAAATTACCTTCGATTTGATGTTAAGTTCGTAGTTCTAGGTGTTATTTCAGCGATTTAATCGCGCGAGCAAGTTTATATGATGTTTTTAGACATGTGTGCATATTTGGTTTAAGAGCCCCGAGGGCTCGGGTGAGTTTCAGATAGGCTACAGAGTGAATTTAGACTTAGAACTCAGTTGGTGTCTGCAATTTTTGGTAACTGCCCTCTGATCTATCATTTGCGAGATCAGTGTTCGCATTTGCGAACATTCCCAATTCCTGACAGTCTCGCATTTGCGAGAAAATACTTCGCATTTGCGAAGAGTACCTGGGTCAGCATGATTTCGCATTTGCGATCAAGAGGTCGCAATTGCAGGGGGGCCAGAGTTCGCATTTTCGAACAATTCTTCGCTTTTGCGAAGTGGGGCTGGGGCAGGCTTGATCACATTTGCGATCAATTTGGTCGCAATTGAGGGAGGTTAATGTTTGCATTTGCGAACAAATCATCGCAAATGCGATGACATCAGAAATGGGAGAACTTCACATTTGTGATTGTTTCTTCGCATTTGCGGGGTTCGCAATCGTGAATCCCAGGTTGCAAATGCGACATCTGCAACTGATCAAATAGCTAAAAAATGAGATTTTCTCTCATTATTCAAATTTGCAAAACAAGAAAACTCTAGAGGCGATTTTTTCAAGCGCCCTTCTTCCCAATCATTGGTAAGTGATTCTAATCCATTTTCTTTCAATCTTTCACTACATTTCCTAAGATTTCAACCTAAAATCTAGTATTTTCATGGTGGAAATTGGTGGTTTGGGTAGAATTAGAGATTTTTATAAAATTGGGATGTAGATATCAAATTGAGGTCGGATTCCAAAACAAATTACATAACCGGGCTCGGGGGTAAGTAATCGGATTTTGGTCCGAATTTTGGGTTTGGACCAAGCGGAAAAGGGAGTTGATTGTTGTTGACTTTTTCAATAATGATCTAAATTGAATCTTTTGCAATCGTGGGTAGTTCCTAAGGCTTAACTTGAATCGTTTGGTTGGTAATTTGCTAGATATTGTTAGTTCGGAGGCATGTTTGAAAGGCAAAGTTATGGTTGAGCATTGAGTGATCTTTGAAGCAAGGTAAGTGTTGAGTCTTACCTTCACTTGGGAGAATTAGAAACCCTTGGACCATGTGCTATGTGAATTTCAGGTGAAAGGCGTATATACGAGGTGACGAGTGCTTATACGCCGCCGAATTTCTTGTTTTTCCCTGATTTCCTACCGTTCTTTAATTATCTCCTTCCCTGCCTTAAATGTTATATGCCCTACATGCTTTCCATGCTTACTTGGTACCTGTTAACCAATATCATCTCATGTTAATGATGTTAGATCGTTTCATATTTTCATGATTCTCGTCTATTTGCTTAAACTGACTTACTTGCACCTTCTAATTGTTAATTACTGGACTGGTCTCGCTCTGCAGTATTACTTATGTAGATTCCTATGTTGTACAAGATTTCCTTTTTAGCCAGTTTGGTATTTATTAATCGTAAAGGTTTCGTGGTTTGAATTGTTAATTTGATTGTGCACGTTGAGTATTTGGTACTGATATGGTGGGATCGGGTTGCACGCCGCAACATATGAAATAAGGGTGGATTGATATGGTGAAATAAGGGTGAATTTGTACTGTACGGTGGGATCGGATTGCACGCTGCAACAGGTGGAATAAGGTGGACTATTACGGTAAAATAAGGGTGAATTATGACACTGATATTTTTATACGGTGGGATCGGGTTGCGCGCCGCAACAGTCTATGTGTTTCTATTTCCTTGAGTTGTGTTGGTTTTATGGTATTTTCATCTGAACGCTAAGGCTTGGTAATTCTGAACGTCACTTACTTATTTCTTGAGGTTGTAGCTATTATTTTCGATTGATTGCCTTATTTTGTTCTGTATTTCCTTTTATGTCTTTATTATATATTTCATACAGGTTCTAGTGTGGATGACCCGCCTTAGCCTCGTCACTACTTCGTCGAGGTTAGGCTCGGCACTTACAGAGTACATGGGGTCGGTTGTACTCATACGACACTCGACACTTCTTGTACAGATTTTGGCATTGGTCCAGCTGATCGTAAGGCGTAGCATCTTGGATTCGCTCATTGGAGACTCAAGGTAGATCTGCTGGCGTCCACAGAGCTTGAAGTCCCTTTCTATTTTCCCTTATTTTTACTGTATCTTTTCATTCAAAACAATTGTATTTCTTTCAGATTGTGTTTGTAGAAAATCCTAGAAGCTCGTGAGTTGTGATTCCAGATTCGGATTGTAGTAAATATTATGGGCATTTATATTATTCCGTACTCGGTTTTATTTTATTTTGGTTTAATTGACTTAATTTATTGAAATTGAATAATAATTAGCTTAACGGTTCTCTAACGTTAGCTTACTTAGCAAGTGAAATATTAGGCGTCATCACGGTCCCGAAGAGGGAAATTCTGGATTGTGACAATTTTAGCATATTTTCTAAAAAGAAATAAAAGTGTTTAATTTTTAACTAAAGCAGAAGTGAAAATCTATTAGTTAACGAAAGTGTAAATAATTTCTAAATTATCAAATTAATCAACAAATATATATGTTACAAATCAAAACAACAAAATAGCTTGTATGAGCATAGCAAAACATAAGATAATCAATATAGAAGAAGCATTACAACAATAAACAATTAATTGTAGAAAAGTAGAAAGAAAAAGTCTAGATTTTTTAAGTGTGGGGGAGGTAGGGGAAGAGAGTGTAAAAATTACTCACAACGTATGTGTATTTTTCGTTCGAGTTTAGGTAATATCCACCAATATTATAATTACCCGATAGTGTGAATTTTTTTATATTATTGGTATATAAAAATAATAAATTCAAATAAATGTATAGTTTCTTAAGAACAAGGGAGAAGTGTTGGTAAATGGTAATCGTTTTATTTATTTAGTCAAATTGAATCTTAACTAAAAAAGTGAACAATTAATTTGAAAACACATATAGTAGCATAGAACAAAATTTTTTAAAAACATTGTTTGCTCATGGATTTTAATCAGTTTTTGAAAAAAAAAATTAAAATTCTTTTTCAAGTTCCCAAAATCTGATATAGGGCAGTTTCTCGGTGAAATTTTTTCTTCCACTCACAAAATTTCAACTTTTATTTCTAATAAAATACATATCCAAACACAATTTTAACTCTCAAAAATTATTTTTTAACACAACTTAAAAAACGATTTTCCAAATTTTAATCGAATTTATATCCAAACACTAACTTAATATGTGTGGTTAATTTGGAGGATCCTATTTTTGTTTCATGGCTACAGTCACCTTAATCTTATCCATTGTTATTTATAATATACTAATCTCCATGTTTTTTCATAATCACGAGTTAATTAAAATGTACTAAGTTCGAATATTGTTATTTTGGGATGCACCTAGACACAAAAGAGGGGTGAATAGTGTCTTACCTAATTTTTGCTTGTTGAAGAACTTGATTCTTTAACCTAAGAAATTTCAAACAGAAAGTGAAGTGTGAAAATTATACTGCACAACAATTCTATGTGGAAAATCTTATTGCTTTAGGGAGTAAAAATCATCAGTATCTTCGTAGGATTTGCCTTAAATTTCACTAACTTCAAGGAGCGATTAGGTTACAACTAAATAGTCAAAGAGACTAAGGCCTCATTTGTTTGTACTTAATGGAGATCTGAATCTTAATCATTCAGATCTCAGATATTAAGTTTGTTTGTTTTTAAAGTCTGAATCTTAATTATTCAGATCTTAATCATTAAGTGTGTTTATTTTTTTTACTTCACAACCACTTAATGGGTCTGAATAGATCTATATTATTAAGATCTATAACATAGACTTAATTTCATTAAGATGCTATCAGAGATTCATTATTAACTACCGTCACCACCTACCATTATCAACTACCACCACCACCACCATACTCAACCATCACCACAACCCCACCACCACCATCACCACCCCCACCACCACCACGCCACCATCATCCTCAATCATAGCCACCACCTTTATTGACTATCACCACCCACTATCCCCACCACTCCGACAACCATATATCATTCTCGCCCGCAATCAACACTCATCCACCTCAACTACCACAACTGACCACCAAATCACCACCAACAACCACAACCGACACTACCCATTATTATAGCCTACCACCACCCACCTACCACCTTTCTTAGTCACAACTACTACTACCACCCGCCTTTATTAACTTTCACCACCCACCACCAACATCCTCAATCATAAGCAGCACCACTACCAATCACTACTAGCTACTAGCATGAACCACCGTCATCAACCAAAACTATCACCAACCACCATCTCTATCACTCGTTAGCCATCACCACCAACAACTATCATCTTTTAAAAAACTATATAGTTTATTGATAGAATATTAGATTAGTTATTATTTCATTTGAATTTTATGTTTATTAATTTTCAAATAAAGATAAATTTTATACATTCAGATGTTAAAAATCAAACAGTCTTAATTATTTCTATTAAACCATTTCTCGTCCTCGAACAATCAAACTACACTTTATATAGACACGATCTTTTTAAGCAATTCGCCTAACTCATCATATCAAGAATATTTAAAATAGACTAAGCACTAAAGAGTAACATCTTCACCTCAAGATTTGATTCACAAGTACCACGCATTATTCACAGCTCACCCACTTACTCTAACATAGAGGTCATTGACATTACCTTTCCTTCATGAATCAAGTGTCCTCACACAACAAAAGAGAGTAGTTCCACACAATAAAATTTAAGAACACATAGGAACTTAAGATAGAAAGAATTCACTCACTCTCAGAAATAATATTCATGTGCCACAAAAGATGCACCATAGGCTTGCCCGTAGTGTACTACTCTACTAATCGAGCTCATTCAGTCTAGGATCAAGTAGGACTTTATTTGGTTGTAATGTAGGCTGCGGGACGGGTAGGATATATTTAGATATAAGAGTGACTACACCTCCCTAAGCACTTTAATACATATACTTTAACATTCAAACCCCATACTTATGTCAAACCAAACTCCTCCTTCACATCAATGTTATTACCACATACTTCTTTAAGCACAATTACATCAAGAGTCACCACTTGCCAAGGAATATATTTTTTTTCACAACAATACAACTATTTTTTCCCTATTTTTTTCAAGTGACTCTTACTTTTTCAAAACAGTGCACCTTTCTCCTTATTTCATTAGTTTCACTCAAAATCCAAACCAACCACCTTACACTTTAACTTTTACACAGTTCATAATAATTCAAGTGCTCATGAGAGGTTAAAATGTTCAAATAGATAGTTAATTCAAACAAATGGGTAAGGCTTTTAATGTGGTTGTCAAAGAAGCAGGATTACAGGATCAAAGAGGTTAACTACGATACATAACAATTAGGCGGGTAAAATATACATAGCTAGCTCAACAAAGAAACGCCTATATCACTACCAAGACTGAACAAAACTACTATTTCGCTTTGCAAACACACGGGGCAAGTTCTAGACATCAAATGCAATGCACAGAATAACACACAAACCTCACACACACATGGCACATAACTCACTCAGGATTGGATTCATCAAGACACTCTAGTCAAAGCAGTTAAGCAAATTTAAAATCATACAATTTAAGGTACTTATACAAGAGTCAAAAACTGAGCCTATGTGATGCGAGACTAAATTGCATAGTCTAGCATGTGATATACCTTACATTTGAGGTGCTTTAATGATAAAAATACACTATTTATGTGCTTAATGGAGTTTATTTTATGTGTAGGTGAATTGGAGATGGAAATGGAGCTAAAGGGATGCAAATACGTCGAAAATACACAAAAGGAGACGCCCAGGCGATAGCCGGGCGTTTTCCCCCTAAAGACTGGCACCCCCTGGCGTTAGGGGGGCGTTAGAGCCCAAACGCCTGGGGTCCCCAGTTTCGCCCAAGTCCGAGTTTTGACGAGTTAAGTGTTTTCCGGTTGAAATAGAAGTCTCCTACATGGTTAGGGTTCGCCCTAAACATAAAAATAGACACCAAACAACATAATTTGAGGAATTTTTGGTGAATCAAAGTAGAGAAGGAGAAAATTCCATTGAAGTGCAAGAACATCGATTTCT
>ML381239.1:0-11267 GCA_005239525.1 Nicotiana knightiana
CCCGGATTATATTTGCAACGCCCGCTTAGTCTTTTATTAGACATAGTTGAGCGTGATCAAATAGCAATTCACCCTTATTTCTCCTCAATATATCACCCGTATTCCTCCTGTTGCAGCGTGCAACCTGATCCCACTATATTTATATCAATTACATAGGAAATATAGAAGTTCCACGATTAACACAAAACCCTTCTCAATACTTAAACCTCAGAACGAGGCAAAATAGAAATCTTAAACTCAATAAAACTCTACTCATGTAATACTACTTAGCGAGACCAATCCAAAATAATACTAAAACACAAATAAGAACAGTTTAAGCAAATAATAGGGGATAGGGAAGCTATGGATTAACAATTATCTTTAACAAGGAGGAACAATATCTAACAAGTAGCAATTAGGCATGGAATTACAAGTAGGCATGTAACAATTAAAGCAGGTAAGAAAAGATATAAAGAGGACAGAATGAAACAAGCAAAAACAGATAAATTTGCGGCGCATGGGTACTCGTCAGCTCACATAGTCGCTCACGTGATTTTCACATAACAATTAACGCAATGGTTCCTAATCCCTCAAGTCACAGTCAGACACAACACTTACCTCGATCCACATGCCACTCACTGCTCAATTAGCATTTTTTCTCTAGTTTCCACCTCCAAACCACTCGTATCTAGCCATAATTAACTTAATAGAATCAAATATTGCTAAAGAAATCAATTACAACACATAAATTTTGGTTTCCTAAACTTTCCCCCAAAAAGTCAAAAATCGACCCCCAGCCCGCTTGGTCAATACTCGAGGTTCGGACCAAAATCTATTCACCCCCAAGCCCGAATATGTAATTAGTTTTGAAATACGGCCTCAATTTGAGGTCTAAATCCCAATTTCCCAAGAATTTCTAATTCTATCCATACCCCCAATTTCTACTATGGAAATCCTAGATTTTAGATTGGAAATTCATGAAGTATGATGGAAGATCGAAAAAAGTGGGTTAGGATCAATTACCAAAGTTTTAGGAAAGAATTGGTCTTGGAAAAATTGCCTCTAGGGTTCTTGGGTTTGAAATTTTGAAGAATGGGAGAAAAATCCCGTCTAAGTCTCTTTTCATCAGCTGTAGATGTCGAATTTACGACCTGAGCTTCGCAAATACGAAGGATCCATCACAAATGCGAAGCCCTTCACATTTTGCTGCTTTCGCAAATGCGAGAATAATGTCGCAAATGCGACCTTTGAATCCCCGCAAATGCGACTAAATGAACGCATTGCGATCCATGCCCATTCCAGACTCCATTCGCAAATCCGAACAACCACTAGCCTAGCTTCTCTTCGCATTTGCGATGAGAAACTCGCAAATATGGAACTTGCATGGTTCGCAATTGCGACGCCTGATCTCGTAAATACGAGATCAGAGGCCTGCAAAGACACCAGATGCAGCAGCTGTGTTTTCCAGCCCAAATTTCACTCTGTAGCCTATCCGAAACTCACCCGAGCCCTCGGGCCTCTAAATTAAAAGTGCACAAAAATCTAAAAACATCATATGAACTTGCTCGGGAGATAAAATCGCATAAAATAACACCTAGAACTACGAATTTAACCCCAAATCACATGAGATTTTCAAGAACACTTTGAAATTCCTACTTTCACAACCGGACGCCCGAATCACGTCAAATCAACTCCGTTTCTCACCAAATTCCATAGATAAGGTATAAATATTATTTTGGACATGTACCGAGCTTCGGAACCAAAATACAGACCCGATACCAACAAGATCAAACATTAACCAAGTTCTTAAAACCATCAGATTTTCAGTCTTTCAATTTTTAACAAAAATTCATATCTCGAGCTAGGGACCTCGGAATTTAATTCCAGGCATACACCCAGGTCTCATATTTTACTACGGATCCACCGGAACCGTCAGAACACGGGTCCATATTCGTTTACTTAAAACGTTGACCAAAGTCAACTAAAATTAACTTTTTAGGCAAAAATTATTATTTTCATCAACTTTCAACATAAAAGCTTTACGGAAACACGTCCGGACTGCACACGCAAATCGAGAAGAGTAAAAATGAGATTTTTAAGGCTATAAGGCGCATAATCAAGTTCTCAAAAAATAAGATGAACTTTTGGGTCATCACATTTTCCACCTCTAAAACAACCGTTCGTCCTCGAACGGTCATAGAAAAGTACCTGAACTGGTGAATAAGTGAGGATATCTACTCCGCATGTCCGTCTCAGACTTCCGAGTAGCTGCCTTAGCGGGCTGATCTCTCCACTGCACTCGGACTGAAGGATAACTCTTTGATCTCAACTAACAAGCCTGTCGGGCTAGAATAGCCACCAAATCCTCCTAATAAGTCAATTCCTTTTCCAACCGGACAGAGTTGAAATCTAATACGTGGGACGGGTCACCAGATTTTTCCGGAGCACGGACACATGGAATACTGGATGAACTGCTGATAACCCCGGAGGCAATGCAAGCAATATAAGCCACCTATCATATTCTCTCGAGAATCTCAAAAGGCCCGATATATCTAGGGCTCAACTTGCCCTTCTTCCCAAACCTCATGACACCCTTCATAGGTGATACCTAAAGCAACACCCTCTCCCCGACCATGAATGCCACATCACGAACTCTACGGTCGGCATAACTCTTCTGCCTGGACTGAGCTGTGTGAAGTCGATCCTGTATAATCTTGACCTTGTCCAAGGTATTCTGTACTAGATCTGTACCCAACAATCGAGCCTCCTCTAGCTCAAACCACCCAACTGGTGACCTGCACCGTCTACCATATAATGCCTCATAAGGAGCCATCAGAATGCTCGACTGGTAGTTGTTGTTGTAGGAGAACTCTGCAAGGGGCAAGAACTAATCCCACGATCCTCCGAAGTCTATAACACACGCACAGAGCATATCCTCTAAGATCTGAATAGTACGCTCGGACTGCCCGTCCGTCTGAGGATGGAATGTTGTGCTCAACTCAACCCGTGTACCCAACTCACGTTGTACTGCCCTCCAAAAGTGCAAGGTGAACTGCGTACCTTGATCATAAATGATAGACACAAGCACACCGTGAAGGTGAACAATCTCACGGATATAAATCTCTACCAACCACTCCGAAGAATAGGTAATTGCCACAGGAATGAAGTGTGCTAACTTAGTAAGCCTATCCACAATGACCCAAACAACATTGAAATTCCTCTGAGTCCGTGGGAGTCCAACAACAAAGTCCATAGTGACACTCTCCCATTTCCACTCAGGAATCTCTATCTGCTGAAGGAAATCATCGAGTCTCTGATGCTCATAATTCACCTGCTGACAATTCAGGCACTGAGCTACATAAGCAACTATATCCTTCTTCATCCTCCTCCACCAATAATGTTGTTGCAAGTCCTGGTATATCTTGGCGGCGCCCGGGTGAATAGAATATCGAGAACAGTGGGCCTCCTCAAGAATCAACTCACGAAGCCCATCAATATTAGGCACACACACGCGACCTTGCATCCTCATAACTTTGTCATCTCTAACAGTAACCTGCTTGGAACCACCGTGTCGTATTGTGTCCCTAACGACCAACAAATGAGGGCCATCATACTGCCAAAATCTGATACGCTCAAACAAGGAAGACCGAGCGATTGTGCAAGATAGAACACGGCTGTGCTCTGAAATATCTAACCTTACATACTCGTTGGCCAAAGTCAGAACATCTGATGCTAGCGGACTCTCACCGACTGGAATGAATGCAAGGCTGCCCATACTCGATGCCTTCCTACTCAATGCGTCGGCCACCACATTGACCTTCCTGGGATGGTACAAGATGGTGATATCATAGTCTTTCAATAGCTCTAACCACCTTCTCAGCCTCAAATTGAGGTCCTTTTTCTTGAACAAATACTGAAGGCTGCGATGATCCGTGAAAACATAACACGACACGCCATAAAGATAGTGCCTCCAAATATTCGGCGCATAAACAATGGCTGCCAACTCTAAATCATGGACAGGGTAATTCTTCTCATGAACCTTCAATTACCGAGGCACATATGCAATCACCCTGCCCTCCTACGTCAATACTGCTCCAAACCTAACACGGGAGGCATCACAATATACCGTATAAGATCATGAACCTGATGGTAACACCAACACCGGTGCTATAGTCAAAGCTATCTTGAGCTTCTAAAATCTTGCCTCACACTCATCCGACCATCTGAACGGGGCACCCTTCTGGGTCAATCTGGTCAACAGGGATGCTATAGATGAAAACTCCTCCACTAATCGAGGGTAATAACCCGCCAAACCCAAGAAGCTCTTGATCTCCGTGGCTGAAGTGGGTCTAGGACAGTTCTTGAATGCCTCAATCTTCTTAGGATCTACCTGAATTCCCTCTGCTGATACAACGTGGCCCAAGAACTCGCACTTAAAAAATTTAGCATACAACTGACTGTCCCTCAGAGTCTGGAGTACTATCCTAAGGTGCTTCTCATGCTCCTCTCGACTGCGGGAGTATATCAAGATGTCATAAATAAACACAATCACAAAGGAATCCAAATAAGGCTTGAACACTCGGTTCATCAAATCCATAAATATTGCAGGGGCATTGGTCAACCCAAACGACATTACCAGAAACCTATAGTGCCCATACCACATCCGAAAAATTGTCTTAGGGACATCGGATGCCCTAACCCTCAAATGATGGTAGCCAGATCTCAAATCAATCTTCAAAAAACACCTTTGCACCCTAAAGCTGATCAAATAAATCATCAATCCTCAGCAATGGGTACTTTTTATTGATGGTGACTTTGTTCAACTGTTGATAATCTATACACATCCTCATAGATCCATCTTTCTTCTTCACAAACAACATCGGTGCACCCCAGGGCGAGACACTAGGTCTAATGAAGCCCTTATCGAGCAAATCCTGCAACTGTTCCTTCAATTCTTTCAACTCTGGTGGGGCCATCCGGTATGGAAATGGTCTGGGTGACCTGAGCCAAATCAATACAAAAATCAAGATCCCTATCGGGTGTCATCCCCGACATGTCTGCAGGAAATACCTCTGGAAACTCACGAACAATAGGCACAGAATCCATAGAAAGAACCTCAGCCCTAGAATCACGAACATATGCCAAATAGGCCAAAGACCCCTTCTTGACGATATGCCGAGCCTTCATATAAGAAATAACCCTACTAGTAGAATGGCTAGGAGTCCCTCTCCACTCTAATCGACACAACCCCGGTAAGGCTAAGGTCATTGTCTTGGCGTGACAGTCCAAAATAGCGTGATCGGGTGACAGTCGATCCATACCCAATATAACATCGAAATCCACCATATCTAGGAGTAGAAGGTCTGCACTAGTCTCAAGAATCCCAATAGGGACCACACATGAACGATATACACGATCTACAACAATAGCATCCCCCACAGGTGTGGACACATATACAAGGGCACTCAAAGAATCACGAGGCACAACCAAATATGAAGCAAAATAAGATGACACATAGGAGTAAGTAGACCCCAGATCAAATAGAACTAAATCATCTCTACTGCAAACTGAAACAGTGCCTGTAATAACAGCATCAGATGACTCAGCCTCAGGTCTAGATGGACAAGCATAACATCGGGGTTAGGCCCCACCACTCTAAACCATATCCCTGTGACGACCTCCAACTGGCAAGCTTCCACCTCTAACAGCCTAACCTCTACCTCTAACAATCTAACCCTTGCCTCCGCCTGGCTGAGCAGGAGGAGCAGAAACTGGTGTTAGGACCCTAGCACGAGAACTTTGATGCTGTGGCTGAACACCCAATAATCTCGGACAGGTCCTCCTGATATGCCCATAACCACTACACTCAAAATATCTATCCTGCTATTGTGGTTGTGGAAACTGAGACTGACCCGAACGGGCTGGCTGACCATGGTAATAACTCTGAATATGAGATGCATTCATAGGAGCTGGAGGTGCACTATAGGCTGGCTTTCCAGAAGGAGGTACATAGGGACCACGACTCCTTGAAGCACTGTGGGATGCCTGAAGCAATGAATGGAATGGCCTGGGAGGATGGCCTCTACCAAAAGTACCCCTGCCTCCAGATGAGGCGCCGATGAATCCACCAGAATGACGAGGTCTCTTATCTGACCCCTGACCTCCCTGTCCAAGAACCATCTCGACTCGTCTGGCTACATGGGCCGTATCCTGGAAAGAAATATCGCTCCCAGTCTCCTTAGCCATATGCAATCTAATAGGATGAGCAAGTCCCTCAATAAACCTCCTCACCCTCTATCTCAGTAGGAAATAGAAGAATAACACGACGGGCCTAATCCACAAAACGGGTCTTATACTAAGTAACAGTCATGCTGCCCTACTGGTGACGCTTGAACTGATAGGCAGAAACATCTCTAAGAGGAGATGAGAGAACTGGTCCCAAGCAAGAGCAGGCGACCCAGCTGGTCTGGTCAACAAATAATCCCTCCACCATTTCTTGGCGGAACCAGTCATCTGAAAAGCAGCAAAATCGACCCCAATGGTCTCTAATATACCCATGTTCCGAAGAACCTCGTGACAGCTGTCAAGATACTCTTGGGGATCCTCTGAAGTAGCACCACTGAAATAAACTGGAAAGAGCTTGGTAAACCTATCCAATCTCCATAAAGCCTAAGACATAGTTGATCCATCAGTGGGCTGTGCCGCAGAAACCGACTAAACTACTCCAACTGGATGAGCTGTTGGAGTCTGAAACTAGGGAGCCATCTCCTCTGGAGTGTGAGTAGCAGGAGTCTGGGCTCCTCCTCCAGCCTGAGATACGACTGGTGCCATGGGGAATGCGCCAGTCTAGGCCACACTCTCTATAAGGCCCACCAATTAGACCAAGGCATCCTTGAAACACTATGGTGACAATAATCCCCTCTAGGACCTGAGCTGGTCCGGAAGGAATACTCTAAGCTGGAACCTCCTCATCAAACTCTACCTGAGGCTCCCCAGCTGGGGCTCCTGCTCGGGCTCTAGGCTGAGCCCTACCTCGACCTCGGGCACGGCCTCGACCTCGATCTCTACCCCTCGTAGGAGCTGCTGCTGGAGGCTCTGGCTGCTGCTCACCTGAAGAAGCGGTACACGTTCTCGCCATCTACGGGAGAATAAGAGTAGGAGAGTTCAATCAGTATTGAGAAAACAAAGTCGCACGACAGAGTTGAATAAAAGTGAAATTTGTTCCTAACTTTATAGCATTTGGGAGATAAGTACAGACGTCTCCGTAGAGATCCCTAGACTCTACCAAGCTTGTCCGTGAATTTTGAGACCTAGGCAATCCATTTCTCTGATACCAACTTATCACGACCCGAAATTTCAACCGTCGAGACCGTGATGGCGCCTAACACACACTTTCCAGGAAAGCCAATGTTAGAGGTTATTTAGCCAATTCTTTCCATTTTTAGTGATAATCAGCAAACAAGTAGAATAAAGTGAAATAAACGTGAAGATGTATAGATATCAATTTCGTTTACATGCTACTTCTACCCAGAATCCGGAGTCACAATTCACAAACACACTATAATTTTTCAGCAAACATTTATCTGAAAGAAATTACAATTGTTTGGGAAATAAAGAAAAGCAGTAAGTATAGAAGTGTAGAAGGGGACGCTAGGGCCTGCGGACGCCAGAGGACTACCTTGGGTCTCCGAGCTGTATAACCAGTAGCCAACCTCTCAATCAGCCACTACCTGCTCCGAAATCTGCACAGGAAGTGCAGAGTGCAGTAGTAGTAGAACCAACGATCATGTACTGGTAAGTGCCGAGCCTAACCTCGACGAAGGTGTGATGAGGCTATGGCCACTCACAATATAAGTTGTATACAGTGAATAATAATATAGAAAGGAAGCAGAATAATGTGAAAGCAGTAACTTGCAAGGAATAAATATAGAACCTAACGTGTCTCATCAGTATTCAGCTATAACCAATCCTTAAGTGAAATGTAAAAAAAACTACCGGATAGCTTACACAGTCAAGAAAAGACATAAACATATAAACTGTTGCGGCGCGAAACCCGATCCCACTGTACATATCAAAATCCACCCTTATTTCTTCTTAATAACATAAATAAACAAATATGAATAAAATGTTGCGGCGCATAACCCGATCCCACCATATCATAATAAACACAATCATGATTCACCCTTATACCACCACATTCCACCCTTATTACACATGTTGCGGTTTGCAACCCGATCGCACCGTATAATAGCAATTCACCCTTATTTCTTCTCAATATATCACATTTATTCCTCCTGTTGTAGCATGCAACCCGATCCCACTATATTTATATCAATTACATAGGAAATATAGAAGTTCCACGATTAACACAAAACCCTTCTCAATACTTAAACCTCAGAACAAGGCAAAATAGAAATCTTAAACTCAATAAAACTCTACTCAGGTAATATTACTCAGCGAGACCAATCCAAAATATCACTAAAACACAAATATGAACAGTTTAAGCAAATAATAAGGGATAGGGAAGCTACGGATTAACAATTATTATTAACAAGGAGGAACAATATCTAATAAGTAGCAATTAGACATGGAATTACAAGTAGGCATGTAACAAATAAAGCAGGTAAGAAACGATATAAAGAGGACGGAAAGAAACAGGCAAAACAGATAACATTGCGGCACATAGGTACTCGTCACCTCACATAGCCGCTCACGTGATTTTCACATAACAATTAAGGCAAGGGTTCCTAATCCCTCAAGTCAAAGTTAGACACAACACTTACCTCGATCCACAGGCCACTCAGTGCTCAATTACCGTTTTTCCTCTAGTTTTTACCTCCAAATCGCTCGTATCTAGCCATAATTAACTTAATAACATCAAATATTGCTAAAGAAATCAATTACAACACATAAATTTAGGTTTCCTAAACTTTCCCCAAAAAGTCAAAAATCGACTCCGGACCCGCTTGATCAAAACTTGAGTTTCGGACCAAAAATCATTCACCCATTCACCCCCGAGCCTGAATAATGTAATTAGTTTTGAAATCCGGCCTCAATTTGAGGTCTAAATCCCAATTTCCCAAGGATTTCTAATTCTACCCATACCCCCAATTTCTACCATGGAAATCCTAGATTTTAGGTTGGAAATTCTTGAAGTATGATGGCAGATCGAAAGAAAGTGGGTTAGGATCACCAGTTGTGTTTTCCAACCGAAATTTCAACTTCGTAGCCTATCCAAAACTCACCCGAGCCCTCGGGGCTCTAAATCAAAAGTGCACACCAATCAAAAAACATCATATGAACTTGCTCGGGCGATCAAATCACCAAAATAACACATAGAACTACGAATTTAACCCCAAATCACATGAAATTTTCATGAACACTTTGAAATTCCTAGTTTCACAACCGGACGTTCGAATCATATCAAATCAACTTCGTTTCTCACCAAATTCAACAGATAAGGTATAAATATTATTTTGGACTTGCACCGGGCTTCGAAACCAAAATACGGATCCGATACCAACAAGTTCAAACATTAACCAAATTCTTAAAACCATTAGATTTTCAGTCTTTCGATTTTTAACAAAAATTCATATCTCGAGTTAGGGACCTCGGAATTCGATTCCGGGCATATACCAGGTCCCGTATTTCACTACTACTAACCGGGACCGTCAAAATACGGGTCCGGGTTCGTTTACTCAAAACGTTGACCAAAGTCAACTGAAATTAACTTTTAAGGCAAAAATTATTATTTTATCAACTTTCAACATAAAAGCTTTCCGGAAACACGCTCGGACTGCGCACGTAAATCGAAGAGGGTAAAAATAAGATTTTAAGGCTAAAGGATGCAGAATCAAGTTCTAAAACACATGATGATCTATTGGGTCATCACAAATATGATTTGTTGTGCTAAAAAAAGATAGATCACAACGTTATATGTTTATTATTCTTTAATATTGTCCATAAAATAAAATGCAAAGCGCCAAAATCAAGGGGGTGGCTTATTTCATGTCCTGCTTCTTATTTAGTATCTAATAATTATTTATAATTTCAATATAGAAGGTTTAATTTTAAGGTTATTTGCAAATTGTTCAAATAATTCAAATCATAATTTGACGTTGTTTTTGTCCGTGCATCGCGCGGGTACTAATACTAGTTAATATTAAAAGTATCACCAAATTAACGCAATCTTTATACCCCATAACCCTATCCCTCACTTAGTATAGTTGATCATATATCACCTACTTTATATCCACGTAATGGAAAATGGTTTAAAAAAAAAAAAAAAAAACAGATTTTCGGAGTGAAATATATTTGAGACAATATTTTTTCATGAAAAACTTACAGGTTCCTTCAAACCAAATGCCTGTAAATGCCTTAACCCACCTATGACGTAGATTATATTGGATTTTGGGTCAATGAACTATTTTTTGGACAATAAATGAAAAAAAAAAAAAAATATATATATATATATATATATATACATACACACACACACATATAAGGAAGTATGAATAAATGAAAGACTAGGTGATACAAAAAAAAAGAGAATAAAGGATGGAAAAATTCTTGAAGGAAGTGGACTTTGATTGTTGAAAAAGTGTAGTGCTTAGGAAGGTTTTGAATCACTCTTACCAAATTTTG
Organism: Nicotiana knightiana; assembly: GCA_005239525.1. Classification (NCBI taxonomy): domain Eukaryota; kingdom Viridiplantae; phylum Streptophyta; class Magnoliopsida; order Solanales; family Solanaceae; genus Nicotiana; species Nicotiana knightiana. The sequence goes on from ML381239.1 coordinate 10,624, forward strand.
CCATACCTTAACTAAAAGCCTAAACTACAACCCTTTAAGTNATGGTTGAAGACTTGAAGAGAAGTCCGTAACTTGATTTTCCTACCTTTCTATCTCCAAAGCTACAAATGACTTGCCAAGAATACTTCATCTCTTCAACCATCATTTTAATGCAACACAATAGTGGTAAAAGCTACTGCAAAAAGCATACTGAAAATGACCGCGACATTTACATAGTTGAATTACTAAAATTTACAGTGGTCTTTCCCAACAATACGTAAATTTTCCGGTACCAAAAGGGTGAAATTATGATAAAGACACAAGTGGAGGACCACATTAATAATGTGAAATGTACGGGGGCCCTTAGGCCATTTTGTGGACCGGCCTGTAAGGAACAAAGACAATTAATTGAAGTTTTTGGGAATTGGTGCTTTTGTGCAGTTGCATTATTGTCCAGGAGTCCTTATAAAATTCTTTCCCTTTTTATTTTATATATTGTGGACCGGCCAGTAAGGAACAAAGACAATTATTGAAGTTTTTGGGAATTGGTGCTTTTGTGCAGTTGCATATTGTCCAAGAGTCCTTATAAAATTCTTTCCCTTTTTATTATATATATATATATATATATATATATATATATATATATATATATATATATATATATA
>ML381242.1:2040-21141 GCA_005239525.1 Nicotiana knightiana
CCATAAAATGCCAAAAAATGTAACTTGATCATTTTGAAGCATTGGTTATGGTTCCTTGGGTCTTATTTGATGTCCCGGAGAAATATCACGTGATCCGGTACCGGCTCCGTCCGGCCTGGACCATGGCAGGCGATAATATAGGCATGACTGGCGAAATTCCTGTTTAATTGCCATAAAATGCCAAAAAATGTAACTTGATCATTTCGAAGCATTGGTTATGGTCCCTTGGGTCGTATTTGGTGTCCCGTACAAATATCATGAGATCCGGTACCGGCTTCGTACCAAAGCGTCCGACCTGGACCATAGCAGGCGATAATACAGGCACGACTGGCGGGATTCCAGTTTAATTGCCATAAAATGCCAAAATATGTAACTTGATCATTTCGAAGCGTTGGTTGTGGTTCCTTGGGATGTATTTGATGTCCAGGACAAATATCATGCGATTTGGTACCGGGTACGTACCAAGGCGTCCGGCCTGGACCATGGATGGCGATAATACAGGCACGGTTGGAGGAATTCCAATTTAATTGCCATAAAATGCATAAAAATGTAACTTGGTCATTTTGAAGCATTGGTTATGGTTCCTTGGGTCATATTTGATGTCCCGGTAAAATATCATGTGATCTGGTACCGGCTCCATACCAAGGCGTCCCGCCTGGACCATAGCAGGAGATAATACAGGCACGACTGGCGGAATTCCAGTCCAATTGCCATAAAATGCCAAAAAATGTAACTTGATCATTTCGAAGAGTTGGTTATGGTTCCTTGGGTTGTATTTGATGTCCCGGAAAAATATCATACGATACGGTACCGGCTCTATACCAAGGCGTCCGGCCTGGACCATTGGATGGCGATAATACAGACACGACTGGCGGAATTCCACTTTAATTGCCATAAAATGCCAAAATATGTAACTTGATAATTTCGAAGCGTTGGTTATGGTTCCTTGGGTCATATTTGATGTCCCGGACAAATATCATTTAATTCTGTACCTGCTACATAACACGGCGTCCGGTCTGAACTATGGCAGGAGATAATACAGGCACGACTTGGCGGAATTCCCGTTTAATTACCATAAAATGCCAAAAAATGTAACTTGATCATTTCGATGAATTAGTTATGGTTCCTTGGGTTGTATATGATTTCTCGAAAAAATATCATATGATCCGGTACCTGCTCCATACCAAGGCGTCCGACCTGGACCATGGATGGCGATAATACAGGCTCAACTGGAAAAATTACTGTTTAATAGCCATAAAATGCCAAAAAATGTAACTTGATCATTTTTAAGAATTGGTTATGGTTCCTTGGGTCATATTTGATGTCCCGGACAAATATCATGCGATCCGGTACCGGCTCCATACCAAGGCGTCCGGCCTGGAGCATGGCAGGCGATAATACAGGCACGACTGGCGAAGTTCCAGTTTAATTGCCATAAAATGCCATAAAATGTAACTTGATAATTTCGACGTGTTGGTTATGGTTCCTTGTATCGTATTGATTTCTCGGACAAATATCATGAGATTCGGTACAGGCTCCGTACCAAGGTGCCCGGCCTGGACCATGGCAGGCGATAATACAGGCAAGTCTGGCGTAATTCCAGTTTAATCAAGTTGGAAATGATCAAGTTACAATGGGTCGTATTTGCTGTCCCGGACAAATATCATGCTATCCCGTATCGGCTCCGTATCAAGGCATCCGACTTGGATCATGGCTGACGATAATACAGGCACGACAGGCGGAATTCCAGTTTAATTGCTATAAAATTTCAAAAAATGAAACTTGATAATTTTGAAGCGTTGTTTATGATTCCTTGTGTCTTATTTGATGTCCCAGACAAATATGATGAGATATTGTACCGGATCCGTATCAAGGCGACCGGCCTGGACCATGGCAGGCGATAATACAGGCACGACTGGCGGAATTCCAATTTACTTGCCATAGAATTCCAAAAAATGTAACTTGATCATTTCGAAGCATTGGTTTTGGTTCCTTGTGTCGTATTTGATGTCTCGGAAAAGTATCATGAGATTCGGTACTGGCTCCGGACCAAGGCGTCCGGCCTGGACCATAGTAGGCGATAATACACGCACGACTTGGCGGAATTCCAGTTTAATTGCCATAAAATGCCAAAAAATGTTACTTGATAATTTCGAAGAGTTGGTTATGGTTACTTGGGTTGTATTTGATATCCCAGACAAATATCATTTGATCCGGTACCGGCATCATACCAAGGTTTCCAGCCTGGACCATGGATGGCGATTATACAGGCACGACTGGCGGAATTCCAATTTAAATGCCATAAAAGGCTAAAAAATGTAACTTGATCATTTCGAAGTGTATGTTGTGGTTACTTGGGTATTATTTAATGTCCCAGAGAAATATCATGTGATCCGGTACTGGCTCCGTACCAAGGCGTCCGGCCTGGACTATGGCAGGCGATAATACAGGCACGACTTGGCGGAATTCCAGTTTAATTGCCATAAAATGCCAAAACATGTAACTTGATCATTTTGAAGCATTGGTTATGGTTCCTTTGGTTGTATTTGATGTCCCGGACAAATGACATGCGATTCAGTACAATCTACGTACTACGATTTCTGGCTTGGACCATGGCAGGGGATAATACAGGCACGACTTGGCGGAATTCCAGTTTAATTGCCATAAAATGCCAAAACATGTAACTTGATCATTTCGAAGAGTTGGTTATGGTTCCTTGGACTGTATTTGATGTCCCGGAAAAATATCATGTGATCCGATACCGGCTCCATACCAAGTCGTCCGGCCTGGACCATGGATGGCGATAATACAGGCACGATTGGCGGACTTCCAGTTTAATAGCTACAAAATGCTAAAAATGTAACTTGATCATTTCAAAGCGTTGGTTATGGTTCTTTGGGTCATATTTGATGTCCCGAACAAATATCATGCGATCNCACCGGATCCCTAACAAGGCGTCCGGTCTGGAGCATGGCAAGCGATAATACAGGATTGACTAACGGAATTCCAGTTTAATTGCCATAAAATGCCAAAAAATGTAACTTGATAATTTCGAAGCATTGGTTATGGTTCCTTATGTCGTATTTGATGTCTCGGACATAAATATCATGAGATTCGGTACCAGCTCCGTACCAAGGAGTCCGACCTGGACCATGGCAGGCGATAATACAAGCTTGATTGCGGAATTCTAGTTTAATTGCCATAAAATACCAAAAAATGTAACTTGATCATTTTGAAGCGTGTGTTATGGTTCCTTGGGTCATATTTGATGTCCCGTAAAAATATCATGTGATTCGGTATCGGCTACGTACCACGGCGTCCGGCCTGGACCATGGCAGGCGATAATAAAGGCACGACTTGGCGGAATTCCAGTTTAATTGCCATAAAATGCCAAAAAATGTTACTTCATCATTTCGAAGTGTTGGTTATGGTTCATTGGGTCATATTTGATATATCGAATAAATATCATGCAGTCCGGTACCGGCTCCGTGCCAAGGCGTCTGGCCTGGACCATGGCTAGCGATAATACATGCACGACTGATGGAATTCCAGTTTAATTGCCATAAAATGCCAAAAGATGCAACTTGATCATTTCGAAGCATTGGTTATGGTTCCTTGGGTCGTATTTAATGTCCCAGAAAAATATCATGCGATCCGATAACGGCTCCGTACAAAGGCGTCCGGCCAGGACCATGGCAGGCGATAATACAAGCACGACTTGGCGGAATTCCTGTTTAATTGCCATAAAAAGCCAAAAAATGTAACTTGATCATTTCAAAGCGTTGGTTATGGTTCCATGGGTCGTATTTAATGTCCCAGAAAAATATCATGCAATCCGATAACGGCTCCGTACCACGGCGTCCGGCCTGGACCATCGCAGGCGATAATACAAACACGAATTGGCGAAATTCCAGTTTAATTGCCAAAAAATGCCAAAAAATGTAACTTGATCATTTCGAAACGTAGGTTATGGTTTCTTGGGTCATATTTGATGTCCCGGACAAATATCATGCGACCCGGTACCGGCTCCCTAACAAAGCGTCCGGCCTGGACCATGGCAGGCGATAAAACAGGCACGATTAGCGGAATTCCAGTTTAATTGCCATAAAATGCCAAAAAAATATAACTTGATAATTTCGAAGTGTTGGTTATGGTTCCTTATGTCGTATTTGATGTCTCGGACAAATATCATGAGATTCGGTACCGGCACCGTACCAAAGAGTCCGACTTGGACCATGGGAGGCGATAATACAGGCATGATTGCGGAATTCCAGTTTAATTGCCATAAATTACCAAATAATTTTACTTGATCATTTCAAAGCGTTGGTTATGGTTACTTGGGTCATATTTGATGTCCCATAAAAATATCATGTGATTCGGTACTGGCTACGTACCACGGCATACGGCCTGGACCATGGCAGGCGATAATAAAGGCACGACTTGGCGGAATTCCAGTTTAATTGCCATAAAATGCCAAAAAATGTAACTTGATCATTTCGAAGCGTTGGTTATGGTTCCTTGGGTCATATTTGATATCCCGAACAAATATCATACAGTCCGGTACTGGCTCCGTACCAAGGCGTCCGGCCTTGACCATGGCAGGCGATAAAACATGCACGACTGGCGAAATTCTAGTTTAATTGCCATAAAATGCCAAAAAATGTAATTTGATCATTTCTAAGCGTTGGTTATGGTTCCGTGGGTCGTAGTTTATGTCCTGGACAAATATCATGCAATCCGGTACCGGTTCTGTACCAAGGCGTCCGGCCTGGACCATGGCAGGCGATAATAGAGGCTCGACTGGCGGAATTTCAGTTTAATTGCCATAAAATTCCAAAAGATGTAACTTGATCATTTTGAAGCGTTGGTTATGGTTCCTTGGGTCATATTTGATGTCCCGGACAAATATCATGCGACTCGGTATCGGCTCCGTACCAAGGCGTCCGGTCTGGACTGTGGCAGGCGATAATACAGGCACGACTGGCGGAATTCCAGTTTAATTGCCAAAAAATATAACTTGATCATTTGGAAGCGTTGATTATGGTTCCTTGGGTCGTATTTGATCTCCCGGAAATATATCATGCGATCCGGTACCGATTTCATACATGGGCGTCCGGCCTGAACCATGGATGGCGATAATACAGGCGTGACTGGCGGAATTCCCGTTTAATAGCCATAAAATGCCAAAAAAAATGTAACTTGATCATTTCGAAGCATTAGTTATGGTTCCTTGGGTCATATTTGATGTCCCGGACAAATATCATGTGACTCGGTATCGGCTCCGTACGAAGGCGTCCGGCCGGGACCATGGCAGGCGATAATACAAGCACGGCTGGCGGAATTCCAGTTTAATTGCCATAAAATGCCAAAAAATGTAACTTGATCATTTCGAAGCATTGTTTATGGTTCCTTGGGTCATATTTGATATTTCTGACAAATATCATGCGATTTGGTACCGCCTCCGTACCAAGGCGTCGGGCATGGACCATGGCAGGCGATATTACATCCACGACTGAAGGAATTCCAGTTTAATTGCAAGAAAATGCTAAAAAATGTAACTTGATCATCTCGAAGCGTCGTTTATGGTTCCTTGGTCATATTTGATATCCCGGATAAATATCATGCGATTCGGTACCGCCTCCGTACCAAGGCGTCGGGCCTGGACCATTGCAGGCGATATTACATCCACGACTAGCTGAATTCCAGTTTAATTTCCATAAAATGCCAAAAATGTAACTTGATCATTTCGAAGCATTGGTTATGGTTCCTTGGGTCGTATTTGATCTTCCAGTCATTCCATCCGGTACCAGCTCTGTACTATGGCGTCCGGCCTGGACTATGGCAGGCGATTTTACAGGCACAGCTGGCGGAATTCCAGTTTAATTGCCATAAAATTCCAAAAAATGTAACTTGATCATTACCAAGCGTTGGTTATGGTTTATTGGGTCGTATTTGATGTCCCGGAAAAATATCATGCGACTCGGTACCGGCTACGTACCAAGGCGTTCGGCCTAGACCATGGCAGGCGATAATACAGGCACGACTTGGCAAAATTCCAGTTAAATTGCCATAAAATGCCAAAAAATATTACTTGATACTTTCAAAGACTTGGTTATGGTTTCTTGGCTTTTATTTGATGTCCCAGAGAAATATTATGCGATCCGGTACCGGATCCATACCAAAGCATCCGGCCTGCACCATGGATGGCGATAATACTGGCACGACTGGCGGAATTCCAGTTTAATTGCCATAAAATGCAAAATAATGTAACCTGATCATTTCGTAGCGTTGGTTATGGTTCCTTGGGTCATATTTGATGTCCCGGACAAATATCATGTGATCCGGTACCGACTCCGTACCAAGGCGTCTGGCCAGGACCATGGCAAGGCGATAATACAGGCACAACTGACGAAATTCTAATTTAATTGCCATAAAACGCCAAAAAAGGTAACTTAATTATTTTGAAGCATTCGTTATGGTTCCTTGGGTCGTATATGATGTCTCGGAGAAATATCATGTGATTCCGGTACTAGCTCCGTACCAAGGCGTCCGGCCTGGACCATGGCAGGCAATAATACAGACACGATTGGCAAAATTCAAGTGTAATTGCAATAAAATGCCAAAAAATGTAACTTGATCATTTTGAAGCGTTGGTTATGGTTCCTTGGGTCATATTTGATGTCTCGGAAAAATATTATGTGACCCGGTATCGGCTCCGTACCAAGGCGTCCGGCCTGGACCATGGCAGACAATAATACAGACACGATTGGCAAAATTCAAGTGTAATTGCAATAAAATGCCAAAAAATGTAACTTGATCATTTCAAAGCGTTAGTTAGGGTTCCTTGGGTCATATTTGATGTCCCGGACAAATATCATGCGACTCGGTATCGGCTTTGTACGAAGGCGTCCGGCCTGGACCATGGCAGGCGATAATACAGGCATGACTGGCAGAATTCCAGTTTAATTGCCATAAAATTCCAAAAAATGTAACTTGATCATTTCGAAGCGCTGTTTATGGTTCCTTGGGTCATATTTGATATTTCGGACAAATATCATGTGATTCGGTACCAGCCTCCGTACCAAGGCGTCGGGCCTAGACCATGGCAGGCGATAATAGAGGTACGACTGGCGGAATTGCAGTGTAATTGCCATAAAATGCCAAAATATTTAACTTGATCATTTTGAAGCATTGGTTATGGTTCCTTGGGTCGTATTTGATTTCCATGACAAATATCATGCGATCCGGTACCAGCTCCGTATCAAGGCGTCCGGCCTGGACCATGGCAGGCGATAATACAGGCACGACTGGTGGAATTCTAGTTTAATTGCCATAAAATGTAACTTGATTATTTCAAAACGTTGGTTATGGTTCCTTGGGTCGTATTTGATTTCCAGGACAAATATCATGCGATCTGGTACCAGCTCCGTACCAAGGCGTCCGGCCTGGACCATGGCAGGCGCTAATACAAGCACGACTGTCGGATTCCAGTTTAATTGACATAAAATGCCAAAAAATGTAAATTGATCATTTCGAAGCGTTGGTTATGGTTCCTTGGGTCATATTTAATGTCCCCCACAAATATCATGCGACTCAGTACCATCTCCGTACCAAGGCGTCCGGCCTGGACCGTGGCAGGCGATAATACATGCACGAATGACGGAATTCCAGTTTAATTGCCATAATATGCCAAAAATGGAACTTGATCATTTTGAAGTGTTGGTTATGGTTCCTTGGGTCGTATTTTATGTCCCGGAAGAATATCATGTGATAGGGTAACGGCTCCGTACCAAGGTGTCCGGCCTGGACCATAGCAGGCGATTATATAGGCATGACTGGCGAAATTCCAGTTTATATGCCATAAAATGCCAAAAAATGTAACATGATCATTTCGAAGCGTTGGTTATGGTTCCTTGTGTCGTATTTGATGTCTCAGATAAATACAGTGAGATTCAGTAACTGTTCCGTACCAAGGGCTCCGACCTGGACCATGGCAGGCGATAATACAGGCATGACTGGCGCAATTCCAATTTAATTGCCATAAAATGCAAAAAAATGTAACTTGATAATATCGAAGTTTTGGTTATGGTTCCTTGGGTCATATTTAATGTCCCGGACAAATATCATGCGACCCGGTACTGGCTCCGTACCAAGGCGTCCGGCCTAGACCATGGCAGGTGATAATACATGCACGACTGACGGATTTCCAGTTTAATTGCCATAAAATGCAAAAAAATGTAACTTGATCAGTTCGAAGAGTTGGTTATGGTTTCTTGAGTTGTATTTAATGTCCAGGAAAAATATCATGCGATCCGCTACCGGCTCCATACCAAGGCGTCCGGCCTGGACCATGGATGGCGATAATATAGGCACGACTGGCGGAATTCCAATTTAATTTCCATAAAATGCCAAATAATGTAACTTGATCATTTTGAAGCGTTAGTTATGGTTCCTTGGATCATATTTGATGTCGAGGACAAATATCATGTGATGCGGTACCGGCCCCGTACCAAGGCGTCCGTCCTGGACCATGGCAGGCACTAATACAGGCACGACTGGCAGAATTCCAGTTTAAATTCCATAGAATGCCAAAAACTGTAACTTGATCATTTTGAAGCATTGGTTATGGTTCCTTGGGTTATATTTGATATCCCGGACAAATATCATGTGATCCGGTACTAGCTCCGTACCAAGGCATCCAGCCTGGACCATGGCAGGCGATAATACATGCACGACTGACGGGATTCTAGTTTAATTTCCATAAAATGCCAAAAAGGTAACTTGATCATTGCGAAGCGTTGGTTATGTTTCGTTGGGTCGTATTTAATGTCCCGGAAAAATATCATGAGATCCGGTACCGGCAGCGTACCAAGGCGTCCGGCCTGGACCATGGCAGGCGATATTACAAGCACGACCGCCGGAATTCCAGTTTAATTGCCATAAAATGCCAAAAAATGTAATTTGATCATTGCGAAGCGTTGTTTATGGTTCCTTGGGTCATATTTGATGTCCTGGAGAAATATAATGCGATATGGTAATGGCTTTGTACCAAGGCGTCCGACCTGGACCATGGCAGGCGATAATATAGGCACGACTAGCGGAATTCCAGTTTAATTGCCATAAAATATCGAAACATGTAACTTGATCACTTCGAAGCGTTGGTTATGGTTCCTTTGGTCGTATTTGATGTCCCGGACAAATATCATGATATCCGGTACCGGCTCCGTACCAAGGCGTCCGGCCTGGACCATGGCAGGCAATAATACAGGCACGACTGGCAAAATTCTTGTTTAATTGCCATAAAATGCCAAAACATGTTACTTGATCATTTCGAAGCGTTGGTTAAGGTTCCTTGGGTCGTATTTGATGTCCTGGATAAATATCATGTGATCCGGTACCGGCTCCATACCAAGGCGTCCGGCCTGGACTATAGCAGGAAATAATACAGGCACGGCTGGCAGAATTCAAGTTTAATTGCCATAAAATTTCAAAGAATATAACTTGATCATTTTGAAGCGTTGGTTATAAATCCTTCGGTTGTATTTTATATCCCAGACAAATATCATGTGATTCGGTACCGGCTACGTACCAAGGCATCCGGCCTAGACCATGGAAGGCGATAATGCAGGCACGACTTGGGGGAATTCTAGTTTAATTGCCATAAAATTCCAAAGGTTGTAACTTGATCCTTTCGAAGAGTTGGTTATGGTTTCTTCGATTGTATTTGATGTCCTGGACAAATATCATGCGATCCAGTACCGGATCCATACCAAGGTGTCCAGCCTGGACCATGGATGGCGATAATACGGGCACGACTGGCTGAATTCCAGTTTAATTGCCATAAAAAGCCAAAAAATGTAACTTGATCATTTCGAAGTTTTGGTTATGGTTCCTAGGGTCATATTTGATGACCCGGACAATATCATGTGATTCGGTATCGGCTACGTACCACGGCGTTCGGCCTGGAAAATGGCAGGCGATAAGAAAGGCACGACTTGGCGGAATTCCAGTTTAATTGCTATAAAATGCCAAAAAATGTAACTTTATCATTTCGAAGTTTTGGTTATGGTTCCTTGGGTCATATGTGATGTCCCAGACAAATATCATGCGATTTGGAACCAGTTACGTACCACGGTGTCCAGCCTGGACCATGGCAGGCGATAATAAAAGAACGACTTGGCGGAATTCCAGTTTAATTGACATAAAATGCCAAAAAATGTAACTTGATCATTTCAAAGAGTTGGTTATGGTTCATTGGGTTGTATTTTATGTCCCGGAAAAATATCATGCGATCCGGTGCCGGCTCCATACCAAGGCCTCCGGCCTGGACCATGGATGGCGATAATACAGGCACGACTATCGAAATTCCAGTTTAATTGCCATAAAATGCCAAAAAAATGTAACTTAATCATTTCAAAGCGTTAGTTATGGTTCTGTGGGTCGTATTTGATGTTCTGGAGAAATATCATGCGATCCGGTACCGTCTCTATACCAAGGCGTCCGGCCTGGACCATAGTAGGCGATAATACATGCACGACTGTCGGAATTCCAATTTAATTGCCATAAAATGTAGAAAAATATAACTTGATCATTTCAAAGCGTTGGTTATGGTTATGTGGGTCGTATTTGATGTCCTGGGGAAATATCATATGATCTAGTACCGTCTCTCTACCAAGGCGTCCGGCCTGGACCATGGCAGGCGATAATAGAGGCAGGACTAGCGGAATTCCAGTTTAATTGCCATAAAATGCCAAAAATGTAACTTGATAATTTAGAAACATTGGTTATGGTTCCTTGGGTCGTATTTGATGACCAGGACAAATATCATGCGATCCGGTCCCGGCTCCGTACCAAGGCATCCGGCCTGGACCATGGCAGGCGCTAATACAGGTAAACTGGCGGAATTCCAGTTTAATTGCCATAAAATACCAAAAATGTAACTTAATCATTTCGAAGCGTTGGTTATGGTTCCTTGGGTCGTATTTGATGTCCCTGAAAAATATCATGATATCCGGTACCGGCTCCGTACCAAGGCATCCGGCCTGGACCATGGCAGGAGATAATACATGCACGACTGGCGGAACTACTGTTTAATTGCCGTAAAATGCCAAAAAATGTTACTCGATCATTTCAAACCATTGGTTATGGTTCCTTGGGTCGTATTTGATGTCCTGGATAAATATCATGTGATCCGGTACCGGCTCCGTACCAAGGTGTCCGGCTTGGTATAATACAGGCACGGCTGGCGGAATTCCAGTTTAATTGCCATAAAATTCAAAAAAATGTAACTTGATCAGTTCGAACCGTTGGTTATGAATCCTTAGGTTGTATTTGATGTCTCGGACAATATCATGCAATTCGGTACCGGCTACGTACCAAGGCATCCGGCCTGGACCATGGAAGGCGATAATGCACGCACGACTTGGCGGAATTCTAGTTTAATTGCCATAAAATGACAAAAAATGTAACTTGATCCTTTCAAAGAGTTGGTTATGGTTTCTTGGGTTGTATTTTATGTCCCGGAAAAATATCATGCGATCCGGTACCGAATCCATACCAAGGCATCCGTTCTGGACCATGGATGGCGATAATAAAAGCACGATTGGCGGAATTCAAGTTTAATTGCCATAAAAAGCGAAAAAATCTAACTTGATCATTTCGAAGTTTTTTTTATGGTTCCAAGGGTCATATTTGATGTCCCGGAGAAATATCATGTGATTCGGTACCGGCTACGTACCATGGCGTCCGGCCTAGACCATGGCAAGCGATAATAAGGCACGACATGGCGGAATTCCAGTTTAATTGCCATAAAATGCCAAAAAATGTAACTTGATCATTTCGAAGTTTTGGTTATGTTTCCTTGGGTCATATTTGATGTCTCGGAAAAATATCATGCGATTCGGTACCAGTTACGTACCACGGCGTCCGACCTGGACAATGGCAGGCGATAAGAAAGGCACGACTTGGCGGAATTCCAGTTTAATTGCTATAAAATGCCAAAAAATGTAACTTGATCATTTTGAAGTTTTGGTTATGGTTCCTTGGGTCATATTTGATGTCCCATAAAAATATCATGTGATCCGATAACGGCTCTGTACCAAGGCGTCCGGCCTGGTCCATGGCAGGCGATAATACATGCACTACTGGCGGAATTCCAGTTTAATTGCCATATAATGCCAAAAAATGTAACTTGATCATTTCCAAGATTTGGTTATTGTTCCTTGTGTCGTATTTGATGTCTCGGAAAAATATCATGCGATCCGGTACCGGCTCCGTACCAAGGCGTCCGGCCTGGACCATGGCAGGCGATAATACAGGCATGACTGGCGGAATTCCAGTTTAATTGCCATAGAATTCTAAAAAATGTAACTTGATCATTTGGAAACGTTGTTTATGGTTCCTTGGGTCATATTTGATATCCCAGAACAATATCATGCGATCCGGTACTAGCTCCGTACCAAGGCGTCCGGCTTGGACCATTGTAGGCGATAATACAAGCACGGCTTGGCGAAATTCCAGTTTAATTGCCATAAAATGCCAAAAAATGTAACTTGATCATTTCGAAGAGTTGTTTATGGTTCCACTGGTTGAATTTGATGTCCCGGAAAAATATCATGCGATCCGGCATGGACCATGGATGGCGATAATACATGCACGACTGGCGAAATTCAAGTTTAATTTCCATAAAATGCCAAAAAATGTAACTTGATCATTTTGAAGCGTTGTTTATGGTGCCTTAGGTCATATTTAATGTCCCATACAAATATCATGGGACCCGGTACAGGCTCCGTACCAAGGCGTCCGGCCTGGACCATCGCAGGCGATAATAAATGCACGATTGACGGAATTCCAGTTTAATTGCCATAAAATGCCAAAAAATGTAACTTGATCATTTCAAAGCGTTGGTTATGGTTCTGTGGGGCGTATTTGATGTCCAGGAGAAATATCATGCGATCCGGTACCAGCTCTATAACAAGGCGTCCGGCCTGGACCATGGCAGGCGATAATACAGGCACGACTGGCGGAATTCTAGTTTAATTACCATAAAATGCCAAAAAATGTAACTTGATCATTTCGAAGCGTTGGTTATGGTTTCTTGGGTTGTATTTGATGTCCCAGAAAAATATCATGCGACCCAATACCATCTTTGTACCAAGCTGCCCGGCCTGGACCATGGCATGCGATAATACAGGCACGACTGGCGGAATTCCAGTTTAATTGCCATAAAATGCTAAACAATGTAACTTAATCATTTCGAAACGTTGGTTATGGTTCCTTGGGTCATATTTCATATCCTGGACAAATATCATGCGATCCGGTATCGGCTCCGTACCAAGGCGTCCGGCCTGGACCATGGAAGGCGATAATACAGGCACGACTGTCGGAATTCTAGTTTAATTGTCATAAAATGCCAAAAAATGTAACTTGCTCAATTCAAAGTGTTGGTTATGGTTCCTTGGGTCATATTTGATATCCCGGAAAAATATCATGCGATCCGGTACCGGCTCCGTACCAAGGCGTCCGGCCTGTACCATGGCAGGCGATAATACATGCACGACTGACAGAATTCCAGTTTAATTGCCATAAAATGCCAGAAAATAAAACTTGATCATTGCGAAGCGTTGGTTAGGGTTCCTTGGGTCGTATTTGATGTCCCGGACAAATATCATGAGATCCGGTACCGGCTTCGTACCAAGGCATCTGGCCTGGACCATGGCAGGCGATAATACAGGCACGACTACCGGAATTCCAATTTAATTGCCAAAAAATGTAATTCGATCATCTCGAAGCGTTGGTTATGGGTCCTTGGGTTGTATTTGATGTCCTAGAGAAATATCATGCAATCCGATAACGGCTCCGTACCAAGGCGTCTGGCCTGGACCATGGCAGGCGATAATATATGCACGACTAGTGGAATTCCAATTTAATTGCCATAAAATACCAAAAACTCTAACTTGATCATTTCGAACCGTTGGTGATGGTTCCTTGGATCGTATTTGATGTCCTAGATATATATCATGTGATATGGTACCAACTCCGTACCAAGGCGTCCGACCTAGACTATGGCAGGCAATAATACGGGCACGACTGGCGGAATTCCAGTTTAATTGCCATAAAATTCAAAAAAATATAACTTGATCATTTCGAAGTGTTGGTTATGAATCCATGGTTTGTATTTGATTTCCCGGAAAAATATCATGCGATTCGGTACCGGTTACGTACCAACGTGTCCGGCCTGGACCATGGAAGACGATAATGCAGGCACGACTTGGCGGAATTATAGTTTAATATCCATAAAATTTCAAAAAATGTAATTTGATCCTTCCGAAGAGTTGGTTATGGTTTCTTGGGTTGTATTTGATGTCATGGACAAATATCATGCGATCAGGTACCGGATCCATACCAAGGCGTCCGGCCTGGACCATGGCAGGCGATAATACAAGCACGCCCTGGCGGAATTCTAGTTTAATATCCATAAAATTTCAAAAAATGTAATTTGATCCTTCCGAAGAGTTGGTTATGGTTTCTTGGGTTGTATTTGATGTCATGGACAAATATCATGCGATCAGGTACCGGATCCATACCAAGGCGTCCGGCCTGGACCATGGCAGGCGATAATACAAGCACGCCCTGGCGGAATTCTAGTTTAATATCCATAAAATTTCAAAAAATGTAATTTGATCCTTCCGAAGAGTTGGTTATGGTTTCTTGGGTTGTATTTGATGTCATGGACAAATATCATGCGATCAGGTACCGGATCCATACCAAGGCGTCCGACCTGGACCATGGATGGCGATAATACATGCACGAGTGGCTGAATTCCAGTTTAATTGCCATAAAATACCAAAAAATGTAACTTGATCATCTCTAAGTCTTGGTTATGGTTATTTGGGTCTTATTTTATGTCCCGGACAAATATCATGCGATTCGGTACCGGCTACGTACCACGGCGTCCGGCCTGGACCATGGCAGGCGATAATACAAGCACGACCTGGCGGAATTCTAGTTTAATATCCATAAAATGCCAAAAAATGTAACTTGATCATTTCGAAGAGTTGGTTATGGTTCCTTGGGTTGTATTTGATGTCTCGGAAAAATATCTTGCGATCCGGTACCGGCTCCATACCAAGGCGTCCGGCCAAGACCATGGATGGTGATAATACAGGCACGACTGGCGAAATTCCAGTTTAATTTCCATAAAATGCCAAAAAATGTAACTTGCTCATTTCAAAGCGTTGATTATGGTTCCTTGGGTCATATTTAATGTCACAAAAAAATATATCATGCGACCCGGTACCGGCTCCGTACCAAGGCGTCCGGCCTGGACCATGGCTGTCGATAATACAGGCAGGACTGGCGGAATTCCAGTTTAATTGCTATAAAATGCCAAAAAATGTAACTTGATCATTTCAAAGCGTTGGTTATGGTTCTGTGGATCATATTTGATGTCCTGGAGAAATATCATGCTATCCGATACCGCCTCTGTACCAAGGCGTCCAGCTTCGACCATGGCAGACGCTAATAGATGCACGACCGTCGGAATTCCAGTGTAATTGCCATAAATTGCCAAAACATGTAACTTGATCATTTCAAAGCGGTTGTTATGGTTCTGTGGGTCGTATTTGATGTCCTGGAGAAATATCATGTGATTCAGTACCGTCTTTGTACCAAGGCGTCCGGCCTGGACCATGGCAGGCAATAATAGAGGCACGACTGGCAGAATTCCTGTTTAATCGCCATAAAATGCAGAAAAATGTAACTTAATCATTTCGAAGCATTGGTTATGGTTCCTTGGGTCGTATTTGATGTCCAGGACAACTATCATGCGATCCGATACTGGCACCGTACCAAGGCGTCCGGCCTCGACCATGGCAGGCGCTAATACAGGCACTACTGGCGGAATTCAAGTTTAATTTCCATAAAATGCCAAAAAATGTAACTTGATCAATTCGAAGTGTTGGTTATGGTTCCTTGGGTCATATTTGATATCCCGAAAATATTTCATGTGATCCGGTACCGGCTCCGTACCAAGGCGTCCGGCCTGGACCATGGTAGGCGATAATACATGCACGACTGTCGGAATTCCAGTTTAATTGCCATAAAATGCCAAAAAATGTAACTTGATCATTTCAAAGCGTTGGTTATGGTTCTGTGGGTCGTATTTGATGTCCTGTAGAAATATCATGTGATCCGATACCGTCTCTGTACCAAGGCGTCCGGCATGGACCATGGCAGGCGATAATACATGCACGACTGTCGGAATTCCAGTTTAATTGCCATAAAATGCCAAAAAATGTAACTTGATCATTTCAAAGCGTTGGTTATAGTTTTATGGGTCTTATTTGATGACCTGGAGAAATATCATGCGATCCGGTACTGTCTTTGTACATGGGCGTCCATCCTGGACCATGGCAGGCGATAATAGAGGAACGACTTGCGGAATTCTAGTTTAGTTGCCATAAAATGCAGAAAAATGTAACTTGATCATTTCGAAGCGTTGGTTATGGTTCCTTGGGTGGTATTAGATGTCCAAGACAAATATCATGCGATCCGATACCGGCTCCGTACCAAGGCATCCGGCCTGGACCATGGCAAGCGCTAATACAGGCACGACTGGCGGAATTCAAGTTTAATTGCCATAAAATTCCAAAAAATGTAACTTGATCATTTCGAAGCGTTGGTTATGGTTCCTTGGTTCATATTTAATGTCCCGGAAAAATATGATGTGACCCGGTACCGGCTCCATACCAAGGCGTCCGGCCTGGACCATGGCAGGCGATAATACAGGCACGACTGTCGGAATTCTAGTTTAATTGTCATAAAATTCCAATAAATGTAACTTGCTTATTTCAAAGCGTTGGTTATGGTTCCTTGGGCCATATTTGATATCCCAGAATAATATCATGCGATCCGATACCGGCTCCGTACCAAGGAGTCCGGCGTGGACCATGGCAGGCGATAATACATGCACGACGGGCGGAATTCCAGTTAAATTGCCATATAATGCCAAAATATGTAACTTGATCATTTCGAAGAGTTGGTTATGGTTCCTTTTTGATTGTATGTGATGTCCCGGAAAAATATCATGCGATCCGGTACCGGCTTCGTACCAAGGAGTGCGACCTGGACCATGGCAGGCGATAATACAGGCATGACTGGCGCAATTCCATTTTAATTGCCATAAAATGCAAAAAAATGTAACTTGATCATTTCGAAGTTTTGGTTATGGTTCCTCGGGTCATATTTAATGTCCCAGACAAATATCATGTGACCTGGTACCTGCTCCGTACCAAGGCGTCCGGCCTGGACCATGGCAGGCGATAATACATGCACGACTGGCGAAATTCCAGTTTAATTGCCATAAAATGCCAAAAAATGTAACTTGATCATTTCGAAGCGTTGGTTATGGTTCCTTGGGTAATATTTGATATCCCGGACAAATATCAAGTGATCCGATTTTGGTTCCGTACCAAGGCGTCCGGCCTGGACCATGGAAGGCGATAGTAGAAGCACGACTTGGGGGAATTCCAGTTTAATTGCCATAAAATGCCAAAAAATGTAACTTGATCATTTCGAAGAGTTGGTTATGGTTCCTCTGGTTGTATTTGATGTCCCATAAAAATATCATGCGATTCGGTGCCAGCTCCATACCAAGGCGTCTGGCCTGGACCATGGATGGCGATAATACAGGCACGACTGGTGAAATTCCAATTTAATTTCCATAAAATGCCAAAAAATGTAACTTGATCATTTCGAAGCGTTGGTTATGGTTCCTTTGGTCATATTTAATGTCCCGGACAAATATCATGTGACCCGGTACCGGCTCTGCACCAAGGCGTCCGGCCTAGACAATGGCAGGCGATAATACAGGCAGGAATGGCGAAATTCCAGTTTAATTGCCATAAAATAACAAAAAATGTAACTTGATCATTTCGAAGCGTTGGTTATGGTTTCTTGGGTCATATTTGATATCCCGGACGAATATCATGCGATCCGGTACCGTCTCCGTACCAAGGCGTCCGGCGTGGACCATGGCAGGCGATAATACAAGCACGATTGACGGAATTCTAGTTTAATTTCCATAAAATGCCAAAAAATGTAACTTGATCATTTCAAAGCGTTGGCTATGGTTCTATGGGTCGTATTTGATGTCCTAGAGAAATATCATGCGATCTGGTACCGTCTCTATGCCAAGGCGTCCGTCCTGGACCATGGCAGGCGATAATACATGCACGACTGTCGGATTTCCAGTTTAATTGCCATAAAATTCCAAAAAATGTAACTTGATCATTTCAAAGCATTGGTTATGGTTCTGTGGGTCGTATTTGATGTCCTGGAGAAATATCATGCGATACCGGTACCGTCTCTGTACCAAGGCGTCCGGCCTGGACCATGGCAGGTGATAATAAAGGCACGACTGGCGGCATTCCAGTTTAATATCCATAAAACGCCAAAAAAAGTAACTTGATCATTTCGAAGCATTGGTTATGGTTACTTGGGTCGTTATTGATGTCCAGGACAAATATCATGCGATCCGGTACCGGCTCCGTACCAAGGCGTCCGGCCTGGACCATGACAGGCAATAATACATGCACGATAGGCGAAATTCTAGTTTAATTGCCATAAAATGCCAAAAAATGTAACTTGATCATTTGGAAGAGTTGGTTATGGTCCCTTGGGTTGTGTTTTATGTCCCGGAAAAATGTCTTGCAATCCGGTACCGGCTTCGTACCTAGGTGTCCGGCCTAGACCATGGTAGGCAATAATACAGGCACGGCTGGCTGAATTCCAGTTTAATTGCCATAAAATTTCAAAAAATGTAACTTGATCCTTTTGAAGAGTTGGTTATGGTTTCTTGGGTTGTATTTGATGTTATGCACAAATATCATGCTTTCCGGTACCGGATCCATACCAAGGGGTCCGACCTGGACCATGGATGCGATAATACAGGCACGGCTGGCTGAATTCCAGTTTAATTGCCATAAAATGCCAAAAATTGTAACTTGATCATTTCAAAGTTTTGGTTATGGTTCCTAGGGTCATATTTGATGTCCCAGACAAATATCATGCGATTCGGTACCGGCTACGTACCACGACGTC